>JAIPRK010000840.1:0-126016 GCA_025469195.1 Chaitophorus viminalis | reverse complement strand
ACACCGCCAACGAATAAGTCCTTTATTACATGAACCAATTCGAAATTTAAAATTTTTTAAAATCAACTGCTTTTTACCACGATTACTTTCAATAATATTTTCCATTGTGCGGAGCATACTTTTTTTTCGCGAACTTCAACAGAAACTAAAATTTTATAGGTATCGTAAAATCTATAAAAGATCAAACCAGAAAAGCGTTATCTTTATTGTCAGTTGTCGCATGAATTTCAAACATAATCTTTCCTCTCTTTTATATTAATAGTGAAAACCCATGATTGTGAAATATTATCTTATTTTTTTTTTCGAGTTATTGCGCATTATATCGACAGCGGCTTTGATGAGCCAACATCGCCAGTCGTTAACCAGGGGTTATCAAAATATATAAACTGAAATTTGTGGTGGCGGTAAGAGGAAATATATATTTTTGTACTGGCGGTAAACGGACTTGGCGGTAAACGGAAAGGTCGATTTTGGCGGAAAAGTAGATCACCCGACTGACGCGCTGATAAAATGTGACGGTAGCGGTGGCCAATCAAATTGCATCCGAATCGTTTTGCTGAGCGCTTTCGAGGACAATGTGAAATTGCTGTTACCACCCTCCTACACCGCACCCAATCGTTCTAATACTACAGCATAGTCCGAGTCTGGAAAAAACTGAGCGCTTACCTCTGTATATTAAATTGCCTATACAGTAAAACCGTTTCTTGATTTTTTTTACAAATTATATAATTGTATATATTTATTATTTTTGTAAATTCTTCAGATTAAACCGTGAGCAATGACATTTTATATTATTAAAAAGAACCAATAAGTGCAATTTGTTCCTTTTCTTTTTACTTTTATCTGGGCAAGCGCCGCTTATCTCGCTTGCCCTGACTGCACGCCACTGGAAAAGACTGAAAACATATTTGAGGAACTCAATGACTGAAATAGGAGTATTATGTACTTGATGTACTCACATACCCAAAAATCAAGGGAAATTAATATAATTTTGTAAAAAAAAATATAATGTGTTATAATTTAATGTATGTTGTTTTTATATAATAGTAGGGATGTAGGAGTATAACTCCCGTCTTACTTTTCAATATATTTTCATACGGTGAAGTCCAAAAGCACAAAAGGTCAATTTTTTTCGATAGACCAAAAGCGCAAAAAGTCAATTTTTTTCGATAGCCCAAAAGCGCAAAAAGTCAATTTTTTTCGATAGCCCAAAAGCGCAAAAAGTCAATTTTTTTCGATAGCCCAAAAGCGCAAAAATTATTTGCGCTTTTGTACCTTAGTAGTGGTATTACCAGCTCTAAAGTCAATTCCAAAGCACAGAACTTATACATAGAAAAAAATATTTCAAGATTAGATTACTTAAAAACTGTGAGCTTCAAATTTCAGATTTAATATTAAGGTACTTAATTATTATTATTTTTTTATTTATCTTAAACAAAACATCTATTAGTTGTTGCTATTAAATTAAATACAATTTTTATAATTATTTATATATATTTTTATATTTAAATACACATTTTATAATCACGATTAGCATAGTATATTAACAACTATATAATTTTAATTATATGTTTTTTACTATAAGAGTTTAATAAAATACACTTTTTTATAAAATTAATTTGCGCTTATGGGTTATTAAAAAGGTAATTTTTTTTGCGCTTTTGGGTTGCGTTTGGATCATATTTTTCGCTTATGGGCTACAGCCTTTCCATATCCCCCCCTCTCCCAATAAAAAGTCCTGAGAATGCCTTAGTTTTTATTCATTTGTGTGTAAGACCTAGAAAAATAGTACATTATTATTATTGTTAAAATGTTTTTCATACGGGGAATGTAAATCGACTTATTAATATAATTATACATTTTTCCTTTATTTTAATTTTTTTTTAGGTAACTGCAGATAGTTAACTATTACGCATCTACGCGTACTGTGTTACGCGAGCAGTTGCAGTACACATGTAAATAATTTGTTCGATGTAATTATATTATACCCAGCACAATACGCAATACATAATTTATGAAGACATGTGTACGTATGTGTGTGGTTTGATTAATTTATATTCATACGTGTATAAAAAATGCGTGTACCTATATGTACTTAATATACATAAAATAATTGTTTTATTTACATTTTTTCTTCTTTTTATTTTTATTTTTACTTGAAAAATGTTCAAAAATATTGTCTAATCGAGCACGGGTTAGACGTACATTTTATACCTAATATAAACTAATATACACACATATTATTCGAACAAGGAGCGCCCCACGTCCTTTCGAGATTTAATCTTTGCCCTTTTTTAATATCACGTACATATTACACAAACATAATTAACGGAAAACAAAGTATCAGTAACTAATACAGAATATTATCACTGAACGGGCTACTCGTATATTATGATACGCGCAATGTTATGCCTCTCGTGCACCTTGAACATTTCTCCTGATTTAATAAATCGAATACGTCCTTGAGATGGATGCAAAGCTAACAACACACCTCCATTCGTGCGACAAGGCACAATATAATAATATTACATTATTACGCTATTTAATTGAGTGTACTCAAAACTAATTTGAATATAATTATACTAAATGTGATTTTAATTGGCGTGCAAATATCTGCGGTGTACCTATGTGCGTACACGACCAATTAATAATTTTGTAATCGATTATAAGTATTAGAAAATATTTCTGTGTTTAATGGCGCCGTTTAAGAACCGCGCCGTCCAAACGATGTGGTTTTCGGCACCTCGCGTAAAAACCGATTACCAAGACTCCAAAGTGAAATCGAGAGGTGAAAAACTTACAGACAGGTATGTTCACGCGAGACAGATGCGTCGAAAAAAGTCTGACCCAAGTTTACTGAAATATTAAAAATATTATCGTTTGTTTTATAGGCATTGTTTTTGTTTTGTGTTTTCCACGGAACAGCGATAATCGCATTCGACCATTTCCACCGGGAACCACCGCCGCCGCCGCTGTCTGCACCGCACAATAATAATTCATCATAAAATATTATCATCGGACATACACCCACTACACGAAGTCGAGACGTACGCACGTACAGAGTTCGAACGTGGACGAGTATATACATATATTATATATTTATATGGAAAATACTTAAAATTACTCCCACGGGCCATGGTGGCATTTTAAATTAGTCCTGTATTTTATTTATTATTATAATTTCTTGTTCTCCATTTATTTAAATGTTCGAATTTTAAAAATGTAAATGTCTACAATTGAGTTTATGTTGACGATTAAACGCAGCGAGTATACGGAAAATACTTAAAATTATCTCCATGACGTTAACAAGAAAATCAATTATCGAGCTTAGTAGTTGACTATATTATAATGTCAGAGAAACTTATATATTAATATAAAACAGAAATAAAAATTATTAATACATCATATTATTGATGGTTATATTATAGTGGAAGGCGAGGTTATGTATGTGCACGGATTACAAACGGTGGTGGAAAAATAAAGGTCCTTTGAAGTAAATCGGTTTTTTCTTCTCCTCCGGACGTTGCACCGTATAGTAGTGGCCCGAACAAAACCGGTTTTTTAAGTCTCGAAAAACGTTTAATTTTTTTTTTTTTATTCACCACGCTTTTTGTTTTGTATTCGAATATTACGACGTCTTATAAATACTATATTGTAATATTATTATATTAGTTTCTGCGCGCACGTTAGCTCGGGTACTTTGTCATGCAACAGCAACGACAACTGTACATACAAAACGACCGGTACGACGAAGTCTTACAGCGCAACGTTATAATAATGACATATGTGGCGTCCGTCAGGATTTTATATTTTCCTTTCGTACATATAATAATAATAATAATAATAATAATAATAATAATAATAATAATAATAATAATAATAATAATAATAATAATAATGATAATAATAATGATAATAATGTGCCATAAGTATAGTATAGTGGATTTCCGTCAGACTTCATAAATCATTTTTCCTCCGTCCGAAACGTATTATACAACCTCCCCCGTCCGTCCTGACAATCGCTGGCAGTCGCTTGCCGTGTTCGGGCGGTTAATCTCTCCTGCGCCTCGTGGAATTTCGACTTAGCGGCGACGGTGCAACGCTAATGGCTTTTCACCCGGCGCAATACGTCTTCATACCCACTAAACGATAATATACTTTTATTATCAAGGCAATAACAAATTAATTTCACACCTTAACGACCTGTTCGACAAAACGGGATGTATTAACCAGCTCGGAAAAAGGAGAAGGAAAGAAAAAAAATAGTCGTTAAATACATTATTTTTACTGCGCGCGCGACCCGAGATTCGTGTCCGGTAGTTTTTTGTATATATTTATTATTTTCTTCTTCTTTTCGGCGATTTATACACGACACACACACACACACACACACACACACATACATTCGTAATGGATTAAATGTATACAATCGACTCGATCGTTGCGTCGTACCTGCAGTACATATACACGTAAGCATGGTTTACAAACGGGCACGTGAGGTACAATAAATCTGTAATGGCTTAAGTCGCGAATAATAAAATAAATAAAATAACGTGTTTTACCATGATGATAACAACCATATAGTAATACGCTGTAGGCATTTACGCACTAATAAAAGCAGTCTCTCTAATTTTCTTAGTAGGTACGCGTAAAACACAGGAATTTTTCTATTTTTTTTTTTAAAACTATTTTTTTTTCTGACAGAGGTGCTCACGTGCGCGCATTGCGTTCGTTGCGCGTCGAAATGATTGATTCAAAAATCAATTAAACTGCTTCAATAGTCTACGAGTATATAATATGTATAAAGTGCTGTATGCAATGTGTGAGCGCGCACGCGAATAATTAAACGATCGGATTTCTACGGTTATTGCAGTAACTGTATAATGCATAATACATATTATATTAGTACATTCGATCGCATATCATCATTTATCGAAATATTTAAATCAGTCGTATATAATGTATGAACAGCTGTAGTACGTATAATAGCTGGTATACTCACAGCCATACAGGTTCAAACACGACGTTTTATATAAATTTATTCATATGTATAACTCTGTATGCACACATAATATACACGCGCCGCGCTTTTATAGCGTTTCGTAATTAGTTAACTACCATAAACGATTACATGACAGATAGTGATTTGAATATTATTATTATTATTATTATTATTATTATTATATGCCATCATATATTTCCGAGTCTTTACCATACGATATACGTAGGTGAATATTTCAGTTGTTGTACACTACACCTTGGAATTAGTTTTCGGTTTCACAATAACAATAAAACGGTCTGTAGGAGGTCGGTGTCTGATGAGATGCTGCAGCAGAGTTTTGTTTTAAAAGAATATAAGGTTTACATCATAAGTACTAACCAGACCACTATCACGTACATAGTGATCGAATTTCCGTTCGATTGTAAATTATTGTATAATATACCCAGGATTCAGGACCCCAACATGGGGGGGGGGTTAAGCCTTAGAGTTAGGGCTATTTTATCTGCCCATGGGTCTGTTTTTGCAATTTTTGAAGTTTTATAGGAATACTTATTTTATATTAAACAATATTATAAAATAACATTTTATGAATCATCAATATTATAGTTTATACAAATATATAATTTATTGTAACTTATTCGCTGTTAAAAATAATTATTTTTTTCACAAGTAACGATGCAATATGTTCGGTGCAAAGTCATTAATGCAGAATATGTTTTTAAATAAACAAGTGAAACCAAGAAATCAGATATTTAGTAAAAAAAACATTTACCTCATCGACTGTTTTGGTTTTTACTAGCAATATAATCTTTGGAAAAAACTCAAGAAACCAAACTTTTTTTTATTCTGATCGCTACAGCCTTCAAGAACAATATATCCGTTCAATGGTCAAACCTTTATTACCTTACTATTTATTATTTTATACCTTTATTTATTTCTTATAATTATTACATTACTCAAACCGTACACGACCGCAACATGAAAATAGTTTTTGAAATAATTTGATCACTATTGTAGAATACCTATTCCTAATTCTGACATCTATATATTTGGTACCTAGGTTAAGTATTTAAAAAAAGTTTGGGTCATCTACTCGTATTTCTGCATTGTCATGGAGCAGCAGTAAAGAAATAATGTGTTGGTTTTCTCCCTCTCCTTTCAGCAATTATTACTTAAAAAATTATAGTTTATAAAAAATGTTCTGTCACTGGGGAAATGTGCATCAGTCTTATTATATGTTATCGCTGCATAATAGTGACCTAGGGACCATTAAATTATTACTTCCTTTCAAGTATAACGTATTTATGTAAAATGATTTGAAATTTGAATGGAAATTCGCATGGGAGAAATGTTCAAATACAACATTTTCTTGACATATATTTTACTACACCGTTACAACAGTGTTTGAACGAGTTTAATCAAATGCTAGGCAAGACATATTTGTTTACAATGCATAATTATTATGCCATTCTTAATATTATATTTTGTACATTAGTACAAAGCCCGTACTGAATTAAAATAAAATAAAATTAGTAATATTCCGATGATAACGTTTTTTGATCTACGTTTTTAAATCGAATTAAATTTTATCACGTTATTTCTCATTTATTTATTATAATAATGCAACACACGTAATTTAATTTTTCCAATTTAAAATTAATTATACTGATGACTTACTGGAAATGGTCGGTGTAAAATCAAAGAGAAAGCTGTGTACAGCTTTTCGGAATAAATTGATCTGCTGCCCACAAGCTAATATTGTGAATCGGTAATTTTCCCTGGAGCCGCCGCGCAGTCATACCTGCGCGCATTTTCGTTATTAGCTCGTGATTTATATTGTACGATTTGTATTATTCACCGGCACTGGAAACGGAACAAGGCCATTAACTTATTAGCAAGACAATTTGAAACGACGTCGTATTATTACTAAGATTAACATGTTAAATTTGGATTTTTTCTAAAAATAAATACGTTATAAATTATTAAAATATTGTTAAATCTACGCAATTATTACTGTTGACCATAAACATTTATAAATACACGCCTGCATATAATTGATAATGATTAATACTAAAAATAATTCGCGTAATAATGGAATATCAATATATTCTGCACGTCGTTGGTCCAACGGAATACATTTTTTTAGTCTACGCTGGTATGATATTAAACGCTACGGTTATTTTTTTCCTAATTTTATCACCATCTGTTTTTTGAACCACTTATTGATTTCCATAGTAAAATTAACGATTGTTCAGAAAAATGGCAGTTTAACGAACACTGAGAAAATATGTTAGGTGCATATTATAATCACCAATAAACGAGGTGTGCGTTTTAATATCTAACTAGTCGACAAATAACATTTACTGCGTTGTAATCGCAATTAGTAATGTTTTGTACCTATTATACGTCTATCACAAATATATATTTATATATATAATATCTTATACTACGTTCACAAAATTATCAAATTAAGTTAAGAACTTTAGTAGTCAAAAACGGAACACAATGTATCTACTTTAACACGTAGGTACCACTTGCACAATACACATATACAAGGTACTACACATACCTGCCCGTAATTAGTGCGTGTACAAGTGCCACTAGTAGTTTCCGATCTTTTCATACACCTGTTGCAGTCACATGTACCCGCTGGGTGTAGACCTTGGCGGGAAAATAAAATTATGTATATGAATATTATTAAAAATTCATCCGAATGCCGAACGATTATTGTAATAATAATAATAGTACATGATCTACATTGCGGATAGTATAAATGATAATATATTATGCGTGTATTATAATTTATAATAAATAGACTAAACGTGCCTACAAATATTATGTTTTAATCGACACAAAAAAAAAAAAAAAAAAATTAATCGCGTTATTACAGAGTCATTATGTAAGACGATCATCGTCGTATAATATAAGCAATAAAAGTATGATAATATTATGTATTCTTCGTTTTAAGACCGACGTTAGCGCGTAGAAAACCTTCACGCGTCTTCAAAAACCTGTTCCTGTTCGCATTAATTCGACGCGTAATCTTGATTACGCACGCTCGTTTCGAAAAGAAAAAAAAAATGCTCGTTGCCTATCGCGTCGCGACAAAGGCTCGTCCGCGTCGTGCCTTTCCCTTTCACGCGGGACACGGTATATGGACCAGCCACCAGGTCCCCCGGTATTTTTTAGCCGATAAAAAACAAGTACACGGGATCTTGTGACATGTATATAGCCGTACGTACGAGATAATGTGACGTCGTCGGACATCGGCAACGATATCTATGCACTGTGTTCTATATATTATTAATGTTAACTATCGAGATTTTCTCAAGTTCAACCAGCTTGTCGACCATACTATACCATACGTCATAATGTATTACCATACATAATATTATAATTATACTCTTATACACCGTTGGACTCCGAAGGTAAGCGATTTGCATTGACACTTTTGTCATTTATATACGTCTTACACGTAATTTAGACATAGAGCGTTTGCTTATACAATTACCTTATATAATATATATTAGCGTTTCTTGCAGTGAAAATTACTCAAGTTCTTATCATCACTTTCCTGCAGTTCATCATGTTCTCGACTAAAATTCCTTGGCTGCCAGAATGGGTAAATAGTATTCTTGTGTTTTCATATAAAATTATCAATCCAAACATTTCTTATGTGTTATTGAAAAATGTCAATATTCTTATCCCCCATTGCAACCTTGGCTGTTTCTATTTTTTTTTGACATGTATATGTCTTATGGCTGGGGGTCATTCCGACACCGAGAATGTTATCATGACGTCATGAGAGTATCGATATTTCCGACAAAACATCGATGTTTAAAAAAGTCGATGTTTACCTGAATAAGTTATATGAAAAATTGTACCTATTTGAATGCCTGCTACGATTCAAGAAGGGGATAGTAGTCAGAAAAAACTCTTTTAAAATGAAAATATAATATTAAAAAACTAAGAGTATCTATACTACATACAGATACATCGATACATGTATATGTCTTGTTTCTACCAAACTAACATCTACATTCTTATGTCAACTATATTCAGTAGAAACAAGACATATACATGTACCGATGTATCTGTATGTAGTGTAGATACTCTTAGTTTTTTCATTCTATTTTATCCTACAAATTGCAAAAAGTTATTGAATTATTAAGCTGAGGACCAATGAGACCCATCATTCCTCAAGTGATTTATTATTAATATTGTTATTACCATTGTATTATCAAAACTATAAATAAACAAATAAATAAATATATTGTAAACATATTAGAGCGTGCGATTTTTTTGTATTGAAAACTTCGTGTTTCTGCTGTTCAGAGAAATTTATTGTTTTTTATAATCATATGCATTATTATATGTGGTTTTAGGTTGGATGCAATTTTTTTTTCCGCTTTGTCTATTTTGAGTTAGGTGATAATGGTGTTGACTACGATGGTGATGTTAATGCAATTTACGATTTTCGAAAAAAAAAAAAAAATGCTGATCAATTGAATTGTAAATTTGATACTGCACTTGATATAGTCTATATCCAAAGGCGGAAAATTTACAAACTAGAGTGAATTTATGTTATGTGTACGGTAAAATGTCTACTCTTTTGACAAAATTAATTTTATGTTGTAAATTGGTATGTTGTACTAGAAAAATAATTATTGCAACGTAATATTTGAATTATATTATGGATATGGTAAGATAAGTGCGGTCAATTTAAACAAAAAAATAAATGTCCACATTAGCTTTAGTTTTTGTTGTTCAATTATAGACTTGTGCGCATATGAATATTTCAACAGCAATTAATAATATGAATACAAATGACATACGTCGTAACGCGGACAATATCAAGTAGGATTACGGTCTGCGGAGTGTATAATTTTGTGACCGTTCCGACGTATACACAATAACGCATGCGCATAGTATTATAATATGTATTATTCATTTGGACGATAATTACCCACGGCCCATAAAGTTGGCGACCGAAATATAAAAGGTTTCGATGATTATGTAAATCGCTGTAACAGGAAAATGTCATAAAAAATGACAAGAACCGACCTGTGTGTTATGCCTGTACAGATAATATTGTGTACATAAATGCGTACACTCGTAGTACGCTGGCGAGGTGAAATCGGTATACGTACAAAATTCAATAATAACACTAAATGTATATTACGATATGATGTATATGCGATAGTATATTACTGCATGTATGTGGCATTGTTGGACGACGGTTTAAACCTATGGATAGTATTAATAATACTATGGTAGCGCGTGTATTGTAATAATTTCAACGGCAAACCTACTTAGTATATACGCGTGTAATAATAATAATAATAATAATAATTCGTTGAGACAAGACGCGGGAGTGTGTGCTGTGCAGCGGTCAAATTATTGTTTTACGTTTTCCAATACTCGTTTGGAAAATAACAATGACACATTGAAAATCGTAAACTGATCGTTTTCGTATGCATGCATAATGATCTCCTCCGGTGCCGCGATTGCTTGTCAAAAAAAATAGCCTGTTGCTAGAGATGCAATGTCGTATACGTTGTCGCGCGATGTTCTCGTACACGGTCACTGCGCATGCAAGTATATATAATACGTGCATATATAATACGTTTATACAGCACCACGCTACTGTGCGTGAACTCAGATATGCGATCGCGTGTGGCGATGACACATTCCATCATGGACCATTTTTTTGGTGCGAGGGGGGGAATGGTAAAACGAAGGGAGGGGGAAATGAATAAATAAAGAAAAATATCATCTTTTGTCCGACGGAAATGGATTCAAAATGTATAACAATTATTACCATATTATGTATTGGTACTGTTGTTGTTTTAGATTCTGAAGTGATGGAATCTATTGATTTTACAATGATGTGAGTTTTTTTTTTTTTTTGTGTCTGACGACAACTTTTTTTGCAGTAAAAATGCTTCGATTTGCTTAAACAGCAACTTTTCTGAAAGGAAAGTGAATGTTGATGGTTCTTGGACAAGTCAAAAATCCAACTTTTTTAATACTTTTTGTAAAAATCGAAAAAAACGATAAAAAAATTACAAATAAACGGGAAATTTTACGCAAAATCACGTTTTTACAAACTACATTTTTTTAAAATGCTCTAACTCAAAAACGAAAAACCACAACAACTTGAAATTTTCACCAAATCTTTATATTGGTGTTCTCTATACATGGTTAAGTTTTCAAAGTATTTTGACATATTTTGACTTATTTATAGACAATTTAAATTTTCGATTTTTGTATGTTTTTTTTTTTTTAAATATCTATAAAATTTTTTTGGCTGTCCAAAAACTCTTGAAAATGTATTAAAGGATTAAATATAAATTGTACTAATTGTAACTAAAAAATATCGGAGATGGTTAAATTTTTTTTATAAGTCCATAAAGTTCAAATTTGTATAAAATATGTTAAAATCGCGATAATTTGCAAGTTAGTTTGTGGTTGATAATTCATAAAATTTTTTCTGTTTATACTTAAGGTTTAAAATTTTAACACTAGGTTGTACATAAGCTTACCTTCAAAAACATATAAAAAAATTTCTATCAGACTTAAAAGAAAAAATTTTATGACTGTCTTAAATTTAAATTTTTACGAAATTGCATTATAATTCAATTTAAATATAAAATACTATATTATTATATACACATTTTAGACAAACATATTAACTCTGTTCAGAATCGTTATTCGTATACAATGATATCTATCAGTGTATTCAAATTTAACAAATCCATTGTAATAATGACCTATCCTATAAACGAGGTACACTCCACCCCCAACTGTACAGCAAAGCGAGGCCCACTCGTTCTTTTTTCAATCGTTAATGACGAAGGAGACGATAAAAAGGCATTATAGACACAAATCGGTTGCGTCGCACATGCAGTCGTATTATAATATATTCATCATCATTCGCCTTATCGTCGTATCATGGACCGATTATCATCTCCATTCATCGGTGTTGGCACACACTGCAATAATATATGGTTCATATTATTACGTATAATAATGTATTATAAATCTCAGCATAATCGATCACTTTCACTCGAAAGTCGATTAAATACCAAAACGGTGCACTAGCAAAAACCTCTTTCGTTTTCCGTTTTCCAACTCTCTGTTTACGCATTACAATTTAAAATAATATGGTGCGCATCATACATCATTTCTTTGTTCATGGTTATATTGTTTAAAAACTGATTTGATTTTTACGTATACATACGTACATTCGTCGAAATAATGTATTTGAAATTTAACGAGAATAGTGTTAATGATTATTCAAATCATTCTTATTGAAAACGCCAACTTTATTTTACATATTTTGCATATATTTACAGTTTTTTTTAACTTTTTCCTAATTTAAAGCATAATTGTAATTAACTATTAAAATGCATCAAGAGCACGATTTTATATTTTTGTTCTGATCAATTAATTAAACTGATAAGTATAAAATATTTTTATTTCCACTATTTTAAGTGTGACGATTAATAAAATTGTTTGAAGACCAATTAAGATTGATAATATTACTGGTTAAAATTGTAATTGTTATTGGTGAATACTGTAAAATACCAACGAGAGATATAAATAATTACATTTTTATACGATCTTTTACCTATAAAAATATCTAATCAAATAGATTTTTCAATTATACTAACCATTAAGTGCATACTTAATAATAAAACATATTTTATGGCATAAAACAACAAAGTACTTTTAAAAGTATTCCTAAAGGGTTTCCGTGCATACAAACCCGTTTTCTAGACCTTATTTATTATATTATAATATACAGCGATCGCAGAAGTCAAGGTCAAACTCATACGAAACGACGGATATAAATGTTATTCCGTATGAATTAATTATTCAATATTTAAGGACGATAACCGTAGAGGTATAAAAGTATTATGAACATTTAGCAACATATAAAAACGATAAAAATGGATATTCGCTTGTACTAAAAATCGTCCGTTTATTCTAATTAAACGAAGATAGTTCGTACGGTTTCGTTTTGATTTCAAACGAGAACTTGTAAAATTACTATTGTAAACCGTGATACAGGCATATGCGTAGTTCAGTTAACCGTCACACGTTGAATTCGCTACGCTGCAGCGAGCGATTAATTACTTTGTAAAGTAAATCTGTCAATTTTTTAAGTTTTAAGGTTAAAAGTATATATTTTATTTTTACACGTCAAAAGTGTAATATAAAACATAAAGTAACACAACGTAGTTCAACTTTAATTAGTTTTTTTTTTTTAAAACTAACAATTGTTACGATATATGAGTAGGTATCTAAAATTATATTTACGGACGTAATTTTGATACCGACAGCTATAGGGATGAGAAAAGGATTATTGTCGTCTAATAGAATTAGTCATCTATCGTCAAAGGCGTAAGCCTGTCCGAAAAGGTCTTCAATTTTAGTCACGGTATAGAGAGACGAATTTATAATCTACAACTGTTGGCTTTTCGTCGTCTACGGTGTAAATATACTCCGGTAGGTGTTACTATGCAGAGATGAAAGAGACAATGACGTTCGGTGGTGAGATCACGATTTCAAGGTTTAGAGGTAACATATTTTAGCGTAGGAGTCAATGGGGTGGCTGTACGTCTCGTATTTCGGTCAAATTCCTCGCAAAATCCGGTTTTGTCATAGACTACATGAAGTCACTAAAGTGCTTTTGCCAATAAGACGACAATATTAGTGAAAAAAATGCATATATACCAATCAAATTGACGAGATAAGTATAACGTACGTTTCCCCAGCCCGCCCCATTTACATTTTCCTATTTTTTTTTTTTTACAGGATTTAGTATGTAATTAGTATGAATCTGTATAACTATAATTAGAATTTATACGACAGTGGTTTTCCCGGAAAATCCAATTGTTTCCCCAGCCATCCCGTAGAAAATTGGATTTTCCGGAAAAAATACCGTCGTACAGATTCTAATTATAGTCATACTAATTACATACTAAATGCCTATAAAAAAAATTTAGGAAAAGTCCATTTTTTAATAATGGGAGGGCTGGAGAAACGTTGCCTCAGCCCTCTCGTAGAAAATTGTATTTTCCGGAAAAACTACCGTCATACAGATTCTAATTATAGTCATACAAATTCATACTAATTACATACTAAATGCCTGTAAAAAAAAAATGTAGAAAAATGTAAATGGGGCGGGCTGAGGAAACGTACGTGATAAACGTATCTATATAAAATACAAAAATCAGTGACAACATTTATAATTTTTATTTTACACTATGGAATTTTAATTAGAAAAAAAATCATTCTCACGTCACTAAATATTATTAAGTAGCCGCAAATTAGTAGTATTATATCGTGGGAAGACATATTACTCGTTCAAATAGATAAGTTATACAAAAAAAAATTAGCTCCTTAAGTACGTATAAGTAAGATAGATAAGTAACTTTACTATTTTACTTAACTTTAATGCTCGACCTTGCGAATTTGAAACACGCCTTGTACATGCATGTTTTCACTAATACTATAAAATATAAATACGTATCCGTATTGCGCAATTGCAGTGCGGCGTGATAGAAAGTTCGAAAACTCCGAGATTCCTAATGAGGATCATAATATTATATGCATGACGTATATTTGCGTATATTATTGTATTGTAACCGATTAAAAGCAATTAACGATAATCGATAACGTGAAATACGTTTATATAATTATTAATTACTATTCGTTAATTGAACTCAATGGTTATGCAAGTTGGCATACGTGTATACATTATCACGTAGTGATACACGTTATAAATCTAAGATTTCTAATACTATAATATAGTATATACGTGTGTTTAAATGAAGTTTGATTCATGCCTCAAATTAAAACCATTCATCGCGAAGACGGTTGTACGCAGCAAACACAGGGAATACTATAGATAGATACTACAGATAGATTTTACGATTATCCGACAAGGATTTTGCAGCTATTCGTGGTTTCCAATAGTTTACTATAATAATAAAGTACCTATAATTTTTTATAGAAAAGAATCATTTTTGTAATAAGTTACAAAACCATATTATGACGTCCAATAAGCCGCATAAGTGTATATAATTTTTCAGTCGTCATTCACGGTTCGTCCACCTCATACAGTTAAATGTAGTCCAAGTGCCTGTTCACTAGTCTTATAAGTAAGTTAGGAAAAAGGGCGAGACTCCAAAGTCGGATAAGTTACATGGGTGGTGCTGGTTATATGATTTCATTAAAATATTTCGAAAACAATGAACCGTTTATAAAATGCTAGTGTTATGTGTTTAAGTACCCCGTAAATGTGTTTCCAGTCTCTATGACAACCAAAATAACAATCAAATGTTTTTAATAGTGTCATATAGTTGTAGTTTTTTCATTTTTACACTGTTTTTATCAATTATTCGATAAACTGTTGAGAAATTCAAAAAAATGATCTTCTCAACATACCGATTAGACAAAATTCCTTGTCGGAAAATTATATAGGTTTATATTGTATTGAAGCAATCCTTTTGGTCTAAATCGTGTATAATACAGGCACAAAAATTGAAAATTAAATAAAAACACATATCATGATGAAACCAATGCATTTCTTATTTCATTCAGAATCTAAAAAGAGTGTCGATGAATTAATCAATTTTATATTGTACTGTTATAAAATCGTACACAATTAAAGAAAAATATCTCGCTCATGAAACATATTATTCTAAAGAGCCGCCGCACATTGTCGACCCCTGGGACTAAACCGTTCTTGCAAAACAAACTCGGTTTCGATGCACATTATAGCAACTAAACAGGCATTCACCACCTCTGTAATATTTACATAGACTTTGCGCAACTTAATTAACACGTACAATTATGTCGTTAATCAACCACGGTATGGTAAGATTACAATATTATACGCATTTAACCGCTGTATGCTTTTCCCACGTTGTCTCTTGTTCGTTGCGCAAAAACGTCAAGTTATTATAATATATTATAATATCATTATGTCGGCAACGTGCATTGCGGCAAATCCGTCCGCGAACTGCATAAAATTAATACTCTTTCGAATCAGCACAACATAATAACTGACCTAGTCGGATGAGTTCTTCGACCATTATCCTGGGTTCTATAGTAGGAAAATCGCAGGAAACCGTTTAGAAAATTAAAATACCGTAATATTGCTATTACTGTATAAATGTGACATATTAAACCGTCGCGTCTTTTCGAATTTGTACGTTTCGATCGGAAAATATTCCAAAAGCTAAAAGAAATAATGATTTATTATACACCGCGCGATTACCCACAATACCGTACTGTGTTGAACAATAAATTAAGCTTATAAATGTTATTCCACTAATCACCATGGGTAATCGAGAAGAGTAAAATCATCAATGGATATATTTATAATATCAAATTATACTTATATGTATACATCGCAAGTGTTGTCCGATTGAAAAACACCACCATAATCGACGAGCAATTTTCATCAGAAATATTAATTATTCGGTCGTATCAAAGCGGCACACGATTTCGTTGATGTTTCATTAATATTAATCAACAAATCGTAATATACAAGGGACTAATATTATAGTAGCGCGTCCATAATGAATATACGTAACGTTTAAAATTAAAAAAATAAAATAAAACCTAATACCTTTTAGTAGAACACCCACGGTGTGTGTGTTATATTGATATTTTGATGTTTTGTAGGTGTTCATATAATAGTTTACCTGCATGGATAGCCTAATGGTTTTGCCGTCGTGGTGTGTTGATTATAATATAATATAATATAATATACATTATGTACGCTTCGAATACGGTATAGTTTGACAAACCAAGTTTGTGAAATCTCTTCTCAATGTAATACATTATATTTTTTCCAGAGTTGGCGACTGTACATTGCAATAGAACACACTTCAACTTAATAATATTTCCTGATTATGAGACAAGTGATATATGGAACTACGAACACAAGTTCAACAAAGTTTCGAATTCAAAGTTCAAAGGTCTTCTACGGAGATTCAAGTCATCTGTTGGGTTTCACATACAGACTTATGAACCTATATGGTGTAATCACTGTAATCGGTTTGCATCGGACAAACTGCAGTATCATTACGGTTACGCGTAAAATAAATGTTTCGTGACAGTGACGTAGCCATGAATTTTGTGTGGCGTTCCAGCTCCCCTCTCCCTAGCTTAGTCTTACCAAAATAAAAAATAAAACAGTTATCATCATATAATATTATAATTAGCTAGCCGATAGTTAATAATTATTAATCATTAATTTCATATAATTTTAATATTATAATAACTAAATCATCATAATGCTAAGTATTAATGAAATAGTAAGTTATAAAGTAGGACATTTTTTTCTATTGATTATTATGAATTCCAATCTTCTTTAACATGTTCTTCATTGTTTATATTTGATATTGCCAAACCATTAAGTTTTTGCTGTTTTGTTATGTCATGATTGTAGATCGTCAAGTGAGTTTTTATTCTTGTCCAGGAAAAAAATGTTTGTTCAAGTCTCTCAGAAGGTACAGGTATGGTTGCAAACAACTGTAACAATAACTTAATGTTAGGTAGAAGGTATTAGTACAGTAGGGCATTGATTCAATAGCTGAAGACAGGCTTTGGGGATTTTGTTTTTTTTCCATTGTTGCCTCCATGAAAATAACTCAGATTGGAGCGGCAGATAGTAGAATTTATAAAATGAATAGATATTAAATATTATATATAGATACTAGATCTTAGGTTTATATTTTGGCAGTTTCTTCTAAACAGACATCAAAATAAGTTGGAATCAATATTCTTCAAATATTTGGAATATTTCAATATTTTTTATCATAATGTAATATAATATATCAAGACATAACGACTGTTTTCTAATATAAACACGGTTAATGGGAGAGGGGGTATAGTTCCTGTAGCCTCCCTCACTTCTGACTACGCAAGATCCGTTTCATAACAATGCGAGTGTACAAATGTGATCGACGACCAGTAGCGGTGCGTGAGTAAAATTTATGGGGAAACTTAATTTTTGTGTAAATGAATGAAAATCATTGTCCAATGTACAATGTTTTGATTCCATCATTTCAATATTGGATCAAAAACGCTACAAGATCTAATGTACAAGATAACTCACTACACAAATATACGCAACGAATCAAGTGTCGCCCGTTGGCACTTTGGCAGAGACTAGTCTCACGGACTCCGTACGGTAACCATTATTGATGCGATTACTCCCAGGAACTTTTATTTACCTCCTATCTATTAGAATTGAGACTGTCGTTCGACCATCTCATTCGTTTCACGACGGCGGGCGTAGTCCAACCTTATCGCTAAATCCAAAAATAGCTCAGAACGTATTTTCATCATATTCACCCCACGATGATATAATACACACACACACACACACACACACACACACACACATATACACACATATAATTATAGTAAATATAGTTGTATATTATTTATACATATAGATTACACAAATACTTGAAAATAATTTAAAACAAATTAAAACAAACTTTTTTTTCTGTTTTAATTTTTGGGGAGACGCCGTCTCAAAGTCTCCCCTGACGCACCGCCACTGTCGACGACGAACTTCCGTAATGTAAGCGATAAAAGTTATAATAAATATTAAACATACAGCTCTAATTCGTTAAATGTTTTTCAATAAGTATATGATATATTTTTATTATCTACCTATGTAGGGCGTACGAATGTCGAATAATCGAACAAACATGATAACTCGCGCGCTTTGTGCACCGAATTCGATTTACATTTTAACCTATACCACGCACCAGATCACCGTTTCGCGTATAATATTATATATTGTTAGATGCTAAATTGTTATGAACGATATTAATTTTCGTCGTAATAATAATAATAGATAATATAATATTATATTAATGTCGGATTACGGTGTGTGTACACGCCATCATGTCCCTATAATATAATAATACATTATGTGCGTACAGTGAACGGTAACACTAGGCCGTTATTAAAATAAATTATAAACATCGTATACGACGGCATTTATATAATAATAACATTATTATAACTGAAATCGAAAAATTTAAATTACAGAAGAACGAAGAGAGGAAAATAGAGGGGAAAAAAACACGATAAATCGTCCGCTGCAGACATCGGCCTAATGTATTATGCGCGCGGCGGCGGACGTCTGTCTGCTGGCAGACGGGTAGAAAATCGTTATTAACTCGCCCCGTGGAGATAATGGGCACCGTTTAAGTGCGTTTTTATTTCGTTATTATTTTCGATAACGGACTTGGGCGACGGAAATTATTATAGACGTCGGCTATAGCCATCGAATTATATTACATATTATAATGTGTGCTGCAGTCGTCGGACGGGCCGAAAATGTAAGGCGTTCGCCGGATGACGTCATTACGTATAGTGTGTACTATAACATTAACCAGAAGTACGGTATTACGATGGTATAATAAATGTTTTACCGTCTACGGTACGGAATTTTTTCATTCGATGAGTATGAGCATAGAAACGGCGTACGAAAAAAAAATAAAAACTGTCAGCGTATAAAATATATTATTACTAGGGTTAGGATATTTATGCACTAAAAAATGTATGAATATATAAATGTATGCATTTATGCACTAAAAACCAGCTAAATATGCATGAAAAATTTGAAAAATATGCATTTAAAAATAAAGAAATTATTGGACAAGCACAAGTAATGCAATGAATTCATAGACAAATTGAAAAAACTGAAAAAATTAAATAAAATATAAAAAAAATTAATAAGAGTTGCATTGAATAATTAAAGTTTGTTTCAAATGTTCCGTTGTAAATCTTCGATGAGGTATTTGATTAAAATATCTAATAAAATTGTAATGGCTTGCAGTTTTAAGATAAGTTTTGACTGTGATAATTGACGAAGCTTGTCGAAAATTCTATTTAAGTAGGTACCTACCTTTACTCCTATACTATAGGTATAACCATATTGAATTCTCAACAATAAATAAGTGATAATTTGTGAAATATATATAGTAAAACTTATACAAGATTCAGTAAAATATAAAATCACTGTATTTCTCAGAATTTTGAATCGAAAACCACGTAAAATATGCGCTTAAAAACAGAAAAAACACAAATTATGCACTTATAAATAAAAAATGATAAAATATGCAATTATACGCAAAATAAAATTTTGATATTTTGAATATAGATATCATGAAACATATTTCTGAATAAAAATGGATGCTATTGGACAACCTAAAAAAAAATATGCAAAATCATAAACATCCTAACCCTAATTTATTACCTATATGATGTTTATAATTATGCACGTAGACGAAATCAACGCAGCGGACGTCGTCATTGGAATACGTGCAAACAGAGTTAATCGACGGAAATCGAATCCCGTTCGGGTTTGTTAACGTTAACACCGCGAATATGAATGTCCTTTTACTGGTAAACGCGTAAATAAACATTATTTTCCTTACACCATTTGTAACGTTCACTCGACGTCGCGGTCTTCGGTTGTGTCGATCGTACTCGCGTACAAACTGCAACAGATAAATAATGTACGTTTCTGATGATGTGAATTCAGGATTATTGTTTGCAAACGTACAGAGCACGACATATTGTCCGGTTCTATGGATAGGCTATAACGCCTATAACAATGATGTGCAGTGAAAATGGATAAAAAGTGTCTGGACATTTTTTGTTTTTTTTTTTCAATAACTTCAACTCAATACTCCCGGGAGTATCGTGTTCAAAACAAATACATGCGTAATTAATTTCGATCAATGTGTTTCTGAACGGTAACAATATTGTGGTCCACGAACTCGAGTTTTATGTACATAATATTTCCATCACGTATACCCACTACACAAAATAATGGTATACTCTAAAATAATATGTCTATATCACTACGTTAAAAGATTTTACCAGGTTCCATGTGAACGTTTAAAATAATAACGATGCACTTGTGTCTGAGGATTATAATATTAATTTTAAGTGCATCGCGTTTCAAGTACTTTCTTTCGATTGCATACCTACCAAGTCTGGGCAATGTTTATGATATTATAATAAATGAGACAACAGAGCGTACCGTAAAAGTAGGGTTGAATGGTCGCGGATAATAAGGACAATAATTTTATTATATAATATGGTCGCAACGATTGTTTGCATAAGACTGGTTCGAACACAATACGGTTTTTTTTTCCTGGGATTATATAAAATTGAATACGTATATGTGACAGTTTATGTGAGGGTGAGTCGAATACTCTATATATTATACCCTATAATATATTCTCTATAATAATAGCTATATGATATGATTATGTTTTGATTGCTGTGTGGGGAGAGAATGAAAATCCAATTGTAAGTTGAATTGGGTACGGTCGCATTAATGGTAAATGTAAGTGGTATATATTATATTATAATATAGGCTGGTTGACAATATCGCGGTATGTACGCGGTCATAATATAGTGTTGCGCGGCATATTATCGGCTGTAGCCCATAAGCGCAAAATATGACACAAATGCAACCCAAAGACCAAAAGCACAAAAATAAATATCCCATAAGCGCAAATTAATTTTATAAAAAAAAAGTGTATTTTATTAAAATCATATACTAGTTATTAATAGTTATTAATACACTATGTTATTCGTAATTATAAGATGTGTATTTAAGTATAAAAATATATAAATAATTATAAAAATTGTATTTAATTTAATCGCAACAACTAATAGATGTTTTGTTTAAGATTAATAAAAAAAAAAAAAATAATTACCTTAATATTAAATTTGAAATTTGAAGCCCACAGATTTTAAGTAATCCAATCTCGAAATATTTTTTTCTATGTATAAGTTCCATGCTTTTATATTGGAGTTGACTTTAGAGCTGATAATATCACTACTAAGGTAGTAATAAGGTACAAAAGCGCAAATTCGTTTTGCGCTTTTGGGTTATTGAAAAAAATCTACCTTTTGTGCTTTTAGTCTATCGAAAAAAATTGACCTTTTGCGTTTTTGGGCTTCACCGATATTATCTTATGAAAAAAAAAACACAGATTAAACGCACATTTGTGTGTTAATAGAGTCTGAAAATCCGTACCCGCTATACGCGTATGTATAAAAAACGTATTCGATTATTTTTTCGAAACGCCGTATACTTACATAATATTATTATATACCGCGTTAGGTATTGTTCGTTGTTAATAAACAGCGTGTACTTTACATATACGCATATTATTATAATACATCGGAGATAAATATGTTGTGCATATTATGTACTGTTAACATACGACACGGCTGCGTGTTATTATCATAATATTATAATATGCCTATTCTTTTGTTCGTGAATTGTAATTACGTTTAGAAATTAGCCGTGTATAATTTTACAATATAATGTTTGGTTATGAACGTAAAACGTCGTCCTGCACAGGACTACGTGTACAACGAGTTACAATATAATAGGTACCCACTGTTATTATTAATAGATATTATTATACCTATTTGCAAGTTTATGAAAACGGTATAAACGAGACTTGAGAAATCGATTAGCACACTCGTTGTAATATTTAAATTTTAGTAGCCCAATAGAAATACAATAAATAATGGCGTACGCACGATTTTCTTCAAAATGGAGGTAGGGAGGTTCCTAAAAATATGAATTGATCGTTTTATTAGGAAAAAGTACAACCTATAACCACGGTATACTATCTATCGCTATAAAAATTTTTAAATAAAGTTTAATAATAATTATAATTATCTTTAAATAAAACTTTTAAAGTGCTGTTTATAATTCGAACCTCGAATATGTGAATTTTTTGAAATAAACATATTGTAATCGTTAAGTCTAAACCTTTATACAAATTGATCCATGATAATTGATGTTCAATAAATGTTTTTGTTGTATATACCTCAGATTATTTTATCAATATAGCGATTAGATGAGCAACTTGATGCTCTTATGTAACAAACTTCACACTCCCATAATGACTTCCATATCGAAACTGTCAATGAACTTGGAATAAATCATTATAAAAAAAAAAATCTATGATAAACTACAAACCACCCAAACCATCTACATAAATATGTTTTAAATTAACACGTCAAATAATTTGAAATCTCGACTAAAAAGAAATTGGTCGAGGGACCTATTTAAATAAATCATTATAACAGTGAAAAATATTACAAATAATAAAAAATACCTAACCAAGTTCCTGTGGTTTTTATACAGCTGTAAAATTTCGCTAAATACAATAAAAAAAAAAAAGTATAAATATATTGTCATGTATACACACGAGGTGCGGCCGATGGGCAACTTCCTGTCTACGTAGTCATTAAAGCCAAATTAAACTGTACTCGTTAAATGTTCTTATTGTATATATCAAAATACAAATTGTGGATAAATAATTGAAAAAAATATTATGAACGATTTCAAAATACTAACGCGGAAAAGAGTTTTGACAGTTTTTGTGGACCAATTGTAGGTTGACATGCAATTGCATAGTTGAATCGGACATATTCTTAAAAAATTCCATAACAAACCGGCAAATGGCCTAAAATGCAATATCCACCTGGACGCACTATCATTATTACCTATGGATTATTTAAATAAATGTGGCTATTACGTGCTAAGTGGAACGTTTTTACGTAGTATTTGAAACTATCTTATCTTTATTGAACACCGCGGACCAACAGTAATCTAATACTTACATAAAATAATAATATTCCAAGTACGATATTAACATGCTGCGTCTAGACGGATTGCAGTGGGATGACAGGAACATTAAATTATTATTTAACTTGGTCTGCCTGAGAATTATGTAGTGCAACGTTTGATATTTGACTGAGAGCTTGCGCTACGGCAGGTAAGAATATCATTTAATACTATGCTTGAAGTCTCGTCGTTTTTTCATCGACCGTTTAACCTGCACTATGTAATGTTTTCAATTGTCCTGGCCCGTACGGCCGGCGCGTAATTGTCGTCGGGTAAACGGAAAAACGCGGCTGAAAATTGATTATTGTCGGAGATAGCACTCGGGGGGGTCCAACACGACGTAATAATATTATTATAATGCTAATAACGATAAGCACTGCAGTCGACGTCCTACGCTCCTACGCTGCCGCGCCGCCGCCGCGTGCACGAGAACTGGTAAATGTAATTTTAATTGCGCAAAGACAAACGAGCTACTTACACGCGGAGCTTATAATATTATTATTATTATATATATTTACTTGCCGAACGTACTATGTAACGTACAATAACATAATAATGATACATACAATATAATAATAATAAAATAAAATACACAATATAATAGCCCGTACGGTGTAGGTATATAGTTATGTACTGTGTACATCGAAATGATTAAATCCGGCTGTTTATAAATGGGAGTTTTTGTTTGCTCGTATGGTAGAACAATTGATACAATGGTCGGTTCGCATCTCGAATAAATCGTATACCATTCGTGCCCATGTACAACTCACTGTATGTTTACTCCCGAATGATTATTGCGCACAATTATACCATGTACACTCGCGCACACGCATATCATACAAAAGCGCGTGCATAAATCCACTCTCGTTATTTCTTATACAAACATATATTATATGATATATGTACATCTACACGTGTATATAATACGTACAGTGCGCTATATGATAGCACTGCTGCAGTTGCGTTGCATACATAACGTACTACTCTCATCGTTGGAACTGATGATTCTGACGTGGACTATATACACAACTATTCATACGGGCGTCACGCGTTTGGACGAATTTTTAAAAATTACTATGTGTTTGGGCAATTTAGCATAATGCGTTTGGGCGAGTTGTTTTTTGTTTATTAAATTTTTTTTTCCTGGGAATTTTAATCCCATACGTTGTATATACTCTAAGAACTTAATTTCACCTGATATAACTTATTCCAGCATGTTTTTAAATATTCTTGTTTTTCTAATATGATTTTTCGTCGAATATTGTAAATATTTGTATTTAAATCATTGTATTTTGTGTTAGTTTCTACTTGAATTTGTTGTAACACATTAATTACTTGAAATACATTTGGATGCGATGAATAAAATTGGGAATTATAATGTGTATGGAATGATTCGGCTCCATTTGTTGTGTTTGGATCATTTCCAGGTTTTCTTGCCTAAATAAGGAGGAAAAATAGCCTCTGAAATATATGTATCAAGTATATAATCTGTAAATTCGATGATGTTTTGAGTTTTTGGAACAATTGACATTAGTTCCATAAAACCATCGCCAACTTCATTGGATGGTAAAAATGGTAATCCAAAAAAATGTTTAAGCCAAAAACCAAGTTCGGAATAGGTACCATATTCTCTTAACAATATTTGATTTTTTTGAACTCGCCCAAACATATTACTTTTATTATACGGGTAAAAAGGTAATTCGCCCAAATGCAAACCACCCATTCATGCATATAGGAGATAACGGGTACATCTTGAGCGTAGCACCTGTTGATCTCGCGATGAGAATACAGATTCTATATTTTTCAAAACTACACCGCAGTGATAACGAATTCGTCTTTATTACATCTCGTGAATTATAATATTATTATTTATTGACCACCCGCCCCATCCATCCCCCTAGAACATTCAAGAATCACTTTTTTTAATCCCTACCTAACGACTGTACTACTATGAGAGGGTGAGATAAATAAAAACGTTTATAGTTGGTCGTTAATTTACTACTATCGTTATGATAAGTTAATGCGATTGTTCAAAATTATTTTTTTGGTATAGTAGTATGTGTTAAGAGTAAACTGTTTGATATAACTTAATCCACAATCAGATGCCCGTTCGCATAGTTCTAAGTGGTACAATTATTGCATAATCTAAAGTGCGTATACGTATTTTTTTACAGTATAATATATCATGTTGGTCTGAAAATAATATTTGTTTCGTTCGGCAGCACAGAATGTATATCACCGTTTCAAAAATTGCAGAGGGGTGGAGTTGGGGTGATGCATACGTATAAAATAGGTAACACGAAAAGGACGACAACAGATATTATCACAAATCTGCATATGTTTACGTGGAAACTACACAAATATATTTTTACCATTCAACTTATCGAAAACGGCGAAAACAATATATTTTAATTTTTAATTTAAAAGACAAGATTACAGCCCGTGGACCAACTAGATCAATGACGGTAGGATTCGATTCCAAACTACAATATTCCACGAGTCATGTTGATACATTTTAAAATATACCGTTTATATTATGTAGTATTAAAATAATAATTCAGATAAAAAATCTATATTATATAATCGACCAACTATTTTTATAGATTAAGAGAACAGAAAGGAATAGATCTCAGCAGCGGATAAAATTTGATATCTATTATAATGTGTTTTGTGGTTTTTATACAACAGAAAATATAGTTAAAATATAATAATAGACATAATATTATTACAATTAAGTATGGTTTAAACTTTATATACTCTTACGTATCACAATAATCGTTGAAATGCGTGCACACCACAAATACTATATTTAGAAGTATAGAACTCGAGTAAATATGAATTTCAACGTGACGACGTGACGTGTTTTGAATTTTGACTTTTTCAGATTGCCGCGTCTTCCAGAAGGGTTTTGGAATTCCATGAGACAACAAAAGTTCAATAAGCAATAATAAGTCTGTCTTCAAATCCAAAACAGATTGTTTAATTCGTGCGATCAGTGACGAAGTGTCAAAATATTGAACGCACCATATCACCGCACAAACCACGCAAAATGCGTATTAACATAACGTACATAACGTGTGGAGCGTACAGACAACGGCGCGCAAGAGTTTAGTGTTTTCGTAAAA
The DNA here is from genome assembly GCA_025469195.1 of Chaitophorus viminalis. NCBI lineage: Eukaryota > Metazoa > Arthropoda > Insecta > Hemiptera > Aphididae > Chaitophorus > Chaitophorus viminalis. Next base: position 99,174 of record JAIPRK010000840.1, on the reverse strand, counting down.
ATAATCACGCCACAGAATATTACATGATTTTTCGTTTTTGCTACAGCAACCAAATCGAAAGTATACTACAATATAATATACAGCACGATTGCCGTCTTTTTCTTTTTCTGAAAGTGTTCTTTTCTAATGTATTTTACTTATAAAGAGTTCTTTACGTCTCGGTGGGATGAAATTTTGTCATGACCTGTCTACTAGCTGTCTTAATTTTTTACTCGTATACGGTGTGCATTTCGAGTGCGTTTTCACCGTTTTTTTTCCCCCACATTACGTCGCAATAATCTGTTTTATATGTCATGACCATTTTTTGTTATTCTTCCCGTCTCCAATTATCACCGAGAGTCACCACTCGTTGTCTCCAAAAGCTTTTAGGTTTTATTCATCTTTCATACAATGACGTGTGATTTCGTGATAATATTATGGGCATAGTTTTCTTTTACAATGTACAATGCGATTTTCGCGATATTTTTATTTCTTGTTCATTTTCGGTCTTCGCAGAGCGAACATGTAGTGTGTCTTTTATATTATAATACTGCCTAGCGCCTACTATGGCTACTCTTCTCAAAGTATGAAAAATTCCTCAACAGCAACGAATCATTTTCGCAAACCTTTAGCTATAGCTTATAATTTTTTTCACAATCACTAGTGGTTTGTTAAATATCTATATATATTTTATTTTTTATATATATATATATATATATATTATTTTTAACCCGGTTGAACCAATATTAATATTGCATGGTATTGATGATGTTGCCCAAGTAAATTAGCCTTTTTTGCAAAAGGATTTAATCGTGTGATTCGAATCAAAAAAATATACGAGGTCGTCCCCACGACCTCCTACACTAAGCCAGCTCTGAAAATCTTCAATCTACACATGCGGTTCTTCCAGATCACTCTACGTCCTCCTATTACTAGAGTTAATAAATTATTGTAAATATGTAAATAGTATTATTGTAATCATTGTTACATATGTATAACTAAATTTCCAATTAATTATCTTAATCCTTATAAAATGTTTTAATTATCACGTTAATATCTTAAAATTATATATTCATTGTCAAATATCCCTAGATATAGATAGCCTAAAGCTAGGAATATCTTATGTTAATTATAATAAAAAATAAAAATAAATATATTATAAACTATATTATTGATAGAATAATTTATATCCCTACTATACACTTTGTTTTTTATTTCATAATAATAATTAATAAAATATATTGTACGCGTCTACGATTTAACGTGTTGGTTGTGGTGGCAATTATTATCATTCTCACTGTGAAACGTGGTACTGCAACTAATAATACTATGGACACTTTCCCTATATAGACGGTCGGTCTAGGTGAAGAGCACTCGTGTTAACGAACTAGTTTAGACCGTTTCCTTAACATGTTTCAGACAAAAATTGCAGTACAATTAAGAATCTTCTATAATCTATATTATTATAGCAGATATAGATACTATATGTTGCTCACATAGTCGCATATATATACATCGAAATCGCTGTGAAAGTGATTTGTAATTATAGAAATTCGTAAATTAAACTGTAAATTAATACATAACCAGCTTAATAACATAATAATTATAACATATATACGAGTATATGGATTATCGGAACTACGTATATTATAAAAGTTAGTGTTAAATAATCTATATTACTAGAAACTGCAGCACAGTTATATACACAATGTGGCTGGGTACACGTGATTTCCGTGCGAATTGAAAACGAAGACATTTCTAGTGATCTATTTGTGCGTCTCACATCGATAACGTTTTTAATTAACTGCGCTTTATAACCGTCAAGTAATATAAAAAAAAAAAAAATTCTCAAAGATCAACGGACGGGAAACGTTCAGCTCCTACCCTCTGATATGTCATCGCTCGCGTGCACCTACCTATATACGATATCGTATTATCAGATTGGAGAGACGACACTGTTAGAACTTTTTTTCACCATTTTACGATTCCTGTTTTGTTTTTATTTCATTAGTTACGGGTTCGTGCCAGAACACGATGGCGTGATCATGAACAAGAAGATCGGAAGGTTGGAAGAAAAAATGATAAAGGAAAATTCTACTACGGCGGGCGAACCTACGAAAATTTAAATATCACGTTATCACGCGAGCACAACGCACTTGTTGCATGCTTATATAATAATATGTAAAACTAAATAACCACCAAAGTCGTATAGTAATAAACGTCGGCCCAGGTGCGAGAAACGATTTTTTTTAATACTCGATGATGTGTCCTGAGATAATGAAAAGTAAAACAAGAACTAAACGAGGGAGTAAAATGAATCGATAATTAAGTTGAGTCTCGGGTGCAAATCAGATAATATAACATTTATTATGCAACGTGATCTTTGCAATAGGTTAAAATTTAAATACACAATCAATAGATCGATGTTTTAATGCCAAGTTATTATTATATTGTTGAAAATAACAGTATAAGAGTGTATATATTAGAATTAGTATATTAGAATTATTATTCATTTTATTTGTTACTTATATATATTATATATATATATATATATATATATACATTTTATTAATTTTATTTGTTTTATATATTATATTGTACCTATACATTTCAATGTATAATGAGTATTGTGGGTATTCTAAGATACAAACGTACCTACGTATATTTTATCTGTATTGGGATCCATGAAACGTTAATAAAATTTAATAATATTGGATTCTACTGTTTTATTCAAACACAACCGAAGTATTTTAAAGTAATAGTACATAGCAAATAAATATTTAAAAAAATACGTGTGTTTGATTCCAATGTATATAATTGTAATAATTTACACAGTTTACCGCATTTTTCTGAAGAGACGTAAATTATATAGCTATACTGATAACAAGCAGTTGATTTAAAAGTTAGAAACTCAATGAACTATTAATACATTTGCATTGTATAATATAGATATACCTATAGTAAGTTATAATTTTGTATTTTAAAATGTTAGTTAATTTAAAAAAAAAAAACATTTCACTTGATAAAAAATTCCCATGTGTACCGATGATTGTGGAAACATTTCAAAACGTAATACGTATAGATTATAATATTATACACGGAGCTGTTGATATCATGATTTTATCATATTACAGTATAATCATATGGCTTAGTTAAGAAATATCGACGGCCCTTATTGATCCTGCTTCGATGTGCAGTAATACATTAATTCTCAGGGACTTGAATGATCTCTGAACCTTTATTTTTTTCGTTTCGCAAGCGACGCACCCTGTACATAGGTGCCGATTATGATTCGGCACGCATCATAAAATAGGTATTTGCGACACGAGATTGTCGCTACGCTGACTATATTATTTTAATAATAACAAATATTGCACATAACATTCCAGAAATGTTGTAAAAATGTATTACGTACAAATCGTGGTAATAACCTATATTTTCGGAGTCAATATCATTATGTTTCCGGTCGATATAGTTTTACGTAATGTTAAAAGCTATAATTATTATTGCTACTTGTTGTTTTATTGTTTATATACATAGTGAATTCTTAAGCACTGTAGTCCACACATCAATTATAAATTTTTTCAAACAATCAATAAGTATGAAAAAAAGATATGTAATGATAATACTACATGATGTTTGTAGTTTTTCAGAAGTATCTTTTGGATTTATTAAATTTTGATTTTTGACTGTATCAACTTTCTAAATGGAAATATCATTCTGTCTTTTAGAATTTAATTTAATTTAGAAAATACAAAGTCTTATATTATTGCACACACATTTTCAATAAATCAAAATTCCAATAAAAGTATAATTCAAAGATGAAAATAGATGAGCAGGTTAAAAATTATCCTGTATAAAAATCAATTGATTCATAATTCATATTTTTCATCGCATCACTTGAAAACGGCTTGACCGATTAGGCCGATTTTGTTATTGTTATGTTTATAATTGTCAGGACAAAGTTTAGGTAAACAAAAAGTCATCTTTTTTTTTTATCTTATTTACTTACAATTATCTAGGAAGTATTTAATATTGATTAAAATTATTACTAACTGAAGAAATTTGTTGGAATTTTATATTTTTTTTTATTTTGGCAAGGGGAAGATGGATATCATTTTTCAAATAAGATGATAAATCTTCAAAAGGATAAAAAAAAATAGGAGGGTTACAAGGGTAAATATAGAAAAAAACCCTAGTCGGAATCACTGAAGCTTTTAGTGTAAGAAATTTAGCCGAAAGGAGATTAAGACTAAGTATATAAATATGGCCAACATGTGAAAAACAAAAATGTTTAGACAAATCGGTAAGGACGATCTCAAGTTATGGCGTGACACCCGTGACAACGGGAAAATGTAGATTTATATTTATATACAGATAGATAATAGGTACCTACCTTAAGGCTAACCAAACATTGCTAGGCTCTAAATAACGCGTATGGTGGTATTTCAGAACAAAAACTTTGCCCGGTCAAAACTATCCTATGCGAAGTCGGTTGTAGTAATATAATATATGACAATACACATACGGATAGTGCAGTTAAATAACGAATGTTCCACAAACGCGCGTTTATATCCGCGGCGGCCGGGACATTATAATATTATTATTATAATTTTTCCGTTTGATTTTCGTGCTATTCGTTTAATTATGTGTCGTTCGTTCGTTATACGTTTTCAAATCGCTTTATTACATCGATATTATACTAGGCAACTGCGCGCATATATAACTATTGTACACAATATAATAATATGATCCCGTATAAAATGTAGTATATTAACAAAGATACACGATAGCGAAAAGCCAAAACGTGACACTGCCAATGCATTGCGCGGTCGATGTCGTCGTTTATCTTGATTTTATTTCAATTTGTGCGGAATATCTTATTTTTTATTTTTATAGTATCGTTTACGGTCCAGTTATTTCGGAGCGACCGACCGGTGGACGAATATTTAATCATATCATTATAATAACGTATTATTGGACCATTTCTCGCTTCTCGATATCGAAATGAAATCTCGCGTGGCCGGCAAAGACGACAACGACGACACAACACGTGCTCAAGGCGCACGATATATTATAATATTACTATAGCAGAGGCGCGAGGCACACCTTTTAAATTCATTAAAATTCTTATGCGTCACACACACACACACACACACACACACACATAGACATTGTTTTTAATTATGCAAATGATTAATTGTATAGTGTTATAAGTGACGTTTAACACGATGATGTGTACTTCAGTGTATATATATATATTATGTATACATTTATAGTATACAATATCTAATATATGCGCTCCGACATTAATAGTTTTAAATATAATATTATAATGTCGTTTTATTTTATTTTTTTCATCGTATAATATTACAGTATTGTTTGTGTGTGCGTATGTGTGTATATCCGATCAGCCCGATTCCGTTATGAAAAGTTATGCGTCGGGCGCGGCCGTACGGGTTTTAAGTCGCACATGTAATAGGTGCATTCCGAGCGCTGTGTATCATTGAGCGAGTAAAATAATTTCGATGCAATGCAACTGATCAACTGCTGTATACACAGACGACTAATTATCGTCTGTAAATCCAATTTCCAATGCAGCAACGTTCCGAAGTGATTTTGTGGGTATCACACGAGTGACGAGTGTCCAGTGCATAATATCGTAACCTATAAATGCCATAATATCGCGGACGGTCTCAGTTCTCCCGGCTTTTCGGGAGAAACCAAAAACTGTTACTAGGGATTTTAGCTGTCAGTACCAGATGTATACATTAGGATTCTGGACAGTAAGTAATATTATCAACTCTAGAACGTGCGTTTTATATATTTGAAAAAATAATATCATTATTATTAAATAGCTATAATATATTTAATCAGTTTTCACTTGTCATTCGGTTTTGATCGTTTTTGATACTTACATGGCTTTGATTAAATTAATATTTAATAAACACTGTCATAATATGATTGTTTGCAGTTAGTTGCTGAATCTATAGTGGCTCTAGAAGTAGGTACTGCTGGAAGGGATGTACATAACCGAGGTACTCGTTTTAATATCCAAACGAGTATGAGCAGTTTATTGCCGGATTAATCGATTATGAACAATTAAAAACGAAAATAGTACATTTTTTCAACAAATAATAATAATCTAAAATCGGCAATAGGTATAACGATGTAAAATTAAAATGGCAAGATAAGATTAACGAACGATTTTAAATGTTTTTTTTTTCTATAGTTTTTTCCCCATTTTGCCTATACAATTGGGTTCGTTCGGTTAAAAGACTATTTTTCTTATCGTTCTGGTCCTGCAGAGTGAATCTTATAAGCGTCGTCGGCGTTCATTGTACAACACGTGTATAATTATATAATTACGACGATGATGGACGCTGCTGCATCGTTCGTGCGTGCTGCCCAGTGCTGTGAAATGTGAGTCTCGTCTACACACAAATAGGTGTATTATCAATGTATATTGCCAGGACATGTTTCCAGGACGACCGGACCGCTGCAGTGACGGAACAAAAACAATATGGGCCGCTGACATCGTGCGTTTGATTTATATGGTATTGTACGAGTAACGTGAAAATCGTCCGTTTTCACTTATATCATTATTACATTGTTGTCAGCCACCGCCGGGACGGTGCGGCTGTGTGCTCCTGATGATGCGTGGTCGTGTGTAGGCTCACGAAATATTTTACGTAATTATTTATTTATAATGCCAGTGTGTTGGTCGTTATTTCGTATAACTAGTAAATCGTTTCCGTATATGTAACTGCATCGCAGTAGTATTGGATAGTATCGCTGCAGTATCCAAAATCGCGTTCATGTACGAGAAAAGATAGTTGGTACTTGACCTATGACCGGAATAATTTAAAAAGTTTTCGCAAATTGAAGATTAAACGCACGTACCTGAACAAAAGCTTTTTTTTTTCATTACAATTTAAAATGTAAAATCATATAAAAAATGATTGATTAAAATTTTTAAAAATATAATTTGATGACATCAATTACTGCTACCACCTTTTAAACAAGTAAAATTTAAAATATCAATTAAACTAGAAGTTATGTAATTAAAATTGAAATTATTTAATTTATAAATTATTTTCATGATTTAAACTTTTAAAAATCTATATAAAATTGGGAAGAGTCCACCGTATGCCGGCCTCCGCAGATTTGGTTTTAATTTCAATAAAACGTTATATTTTATACCAAAAAGAAAAATAATTGAATTTGGATTTAAAAATAATATAAGAAGTATACAATTTTAATTTTATAAGACTAGCAATTATAAAATTATAATGATTTTATCTCCTTAACATAGACAGTATTATTAAATAACTGACATCAATTACATGTCATTAATTTTTAACGATGGTCGTTTATTGACATCATACATTAATCATTGGGCAATATAATATACATAGAATAATATGCTAAAGGTATGAAATGTCAAAAGGGGCCCACGACATTACTGACGAAAAACTGTTATGACAAAGGTACGAACGGATAAAAATATAAAAGTGATTGATCATCAGATTTGATGACCAATTTTTGATTGAGCAAGCAGTAGCGGTCGTCCATCATGTACATATACAACAAAAGAGTATTGGCTTTAAAGTAAGAAGCATGTTTTGAAGTCCACGGAGTGAAAGACCGGGAAAAGGTATTCAACGGCGAAGCTCCGAGAACGGAATGGACAAGTACATCATATACTACCGACGTCCTAAAGGTCCATTAACAGGCAAGTGAACTTACATGCATATAGTTGCATTTAATAAATAAAACCCAAAAATTAAAATACATGATTGTGTGTATTCTATACACAGGGCTAAATTATATCAGGAAGTAGCGACTAATCTGACCTAAATAGATGTGAATCGTGGATATGCAGACATGGCATATTGTGGCCGCACGTACTCGTGCACTGACTGTTCATCGCTCGATACCCGTGATGGGCTCGCCATCTCAAATTGTGACACACCACTATATTATGTTGCCAATGTGAAAGGAAAATGTGTGATTAATGAAATGTTTTAAAGTCGTATAGTATTTTTAGCGATGTGCTTATAAATGTTTATTTTGGGATTTAAGAGATTATAATGCATGCGTGTATTTCAGTAACCAAGTATAATGAAACAATAAATATTTAATAAAACCGGTATAGTATCTATGAAATAAACTGTACCAAATTTCAACTGTGACGTCTAGGCATATTAAAAATGTTTTCATTGCGACACTGTCAAAGCATACATTACGTATAAAGTAAGTCTTGAGAATCAATGAATACATATATAGTGAGACTCGAGTATCAACTCACCAACACCGACTCGGGTATATCGACGATGCATATTGAAATATATAAAATTAATCGAATCCCGCCCGTTGTGTTTTATATTATTTATTACACCATTTCTATATCGGCGCACGTGTCCGAGTTTTGAATTCTTGAACGTACAATGATATTCGCCGTTACCTCGAAGCGGTAATTAAAAAAAAAATAAATAAAAATAAAAAATATATTAATTAGAATCAAATCAAAGATGACTGCTTTGAATAACAGACAATCGTTTATAAGGTGTTCTTCAGCAAGTTAAAGGTAACACAAAAATATACATGTCTAATGTATAATATAACAATACTATATATTTTTTTTCGATTTATTATACTTTCATTACGAACCGTCGACTAACAATTAGATATTATTTTTGGAAGATTCTTTTATTTTTTTTTACTCTCAACCTAGTGCACGAACCCATGACAAAATTAATTAGATTAATGAAGCCTAACTAAAATTATGTTAATATTACACAATGCGTATTAATTGTTAACTGTTATATTAAGTAGGTATCCATGAAAACGTAGTTTTCTCAATATTTTAATATTACTAAAGATGTTACAAAGATATTTTTGTTGGTGTAGTGTTCATTTAAATTAACACGTGTACAGCTGTACGTAATTCAAATCGATTATAATACCTAAAACAGTTTAAACAACTTTTGCACTGTTGATAAAAATACACGTAAGGAAGGTAAAAATGGGTAGGTGCACTTCCTTATTGCGTCAAAACGCATCATGCGAGTTGAACGAAAAAGCTTGCACACGCTCCTCCTAGTTAAACGGCTAAATGTTCGTCGTGCATACTATAACGGAAGGTCTGTTGCAAGCCCATTGAGAATCCGTTCAATATTCCGTACTTTTTGTGTAGGTACATACCTATACTACTTTTATAATTTGAACATTTATTTTAACCAAAATCTCGCTGAAACCAAGGATAAAATTCAAACAACGCATTTTATGGAAAAATATCGGCAATGTTAACATTTCATTTTAATATTCAACTATTTATTTTATTTCATATTATGTAGATCGTTTCCGTTATTATGGGATGCCTGCAACCATAAGAGGAATACACCAACAAAATGAGAAGAAACGATGGGCTAATGCCATTGTCACGATGGGTAAAAACTTCAACATGGACAGACAGTAAAAGCATGAATAAAGAATTTGCGATCATATTTTTTTCCAAACAACGGCATATAAAAAAGTAAAAAATAAAACTGGTTCTGGAACGGAAGACACGACTTAGACGGTCGGCCGCGGTATGGGTTTTCAAAAACGGTCGGCTGTATGAAAAATCACCGCGTTAAGTGAACAATAATAATGATAATATTTAATAATAATAATAATCATAATATATTGACGAGCTCGCGACAACGTTTACGCGAGCATTGAATGAGTAAACACGGTTTCGCCGGTCGCCCGCCAAATTTTTCATTACCAAACTATCGGTGTAAACACGACAAATAATATATCGTAGCCATACATGTATGCGGTCGACCCCCCTCGAACTGCGGGCGGAAAACACGTTTCCACCACCGCGTATAAATGTTTCGATGTTACCGAAAATAGTATTATAATAATATGATTAAATAGTATACGGGCACTAAAACAACACACGGTGGCGCGCGCTTATTTATCATATGAATATATTGCTGGTATGTGTCTAATATGTGTGCGCGCTATAACCATGCTGCGCAGTGTATTACAGGTCGCGTAAATTAAAACTCGATCTAATATCATACACACACGGATATTACACAATATATTAAATATTATTACATATAGGAGCGTAAAAACATCGTTATGGCTGTGAAAAAAAAAAAAAAAACCGTGTACACGAATGACGCGAGTCAAACGCATGAGAGCGCGTTTCCCACCGTCCGCGGAAACGGAACACAGCGTGTAAAAATTAATACAGTCTCGTATTATTATTCGTTCACGTTACAATATTATTATTATACTATCGTGCAGTGCGAGACATAAAATATAATTCAGCGTTGGTACACGTACAGGGTGGTTCTTTCAACGCGAATCGGACTGCGTGTATATAAATACGTATTATATTATTCGGTGCGCGTTTCATTTTGATTTCAATTTTTGTAACGACACTGTTTTTCTTTTTCCTCCAATTGGTTTTGGTCCGTACAACCGCTAACCACAATATTAATGTTGCCTTGCTCTCTGCAGCCTCTATCCAACTGTTTTGCAGCCTATCATTTTGATGTGCTTCTCTACACAACATTTCCATCTCAACCTTGACCTTATGGTTCCCTTAAAGTATTTTCCCTACTGCCTTTTTTATCGCTTTTCTGACTTGGGATCCTTATCGAACTATCATTGATGCATACCTTGTTTTGACAATCATTTTAACTACCAACATCAAGTTTTTGAAAACATATCTGAAGTTCATGTAAAACCTTCTCCATTCATTGGTTTGACTTTATTTTATGTTATGATGCAGCAGTAAACGTTTATTTATCATTTTGTTTATTTTTTTACCAAACTGATCTATGCTGCTGAATAGATCCAATAAAAAATGTTCTACAATGGAATATAAGACACTAATATCATCCATAACGACCTGGTTGTATCTCGAAAAGAATCACTCTGTATATCATCACGTACACGAATGCAATATACTGTAGCCAATAAACAGTAAAATATTATTAGACATTATCGATCGATAAGATCTCGTCATGATATTCGTATAAACGCACATGTTGTATTCTATTCAACGGTCGAAAAAGTCCGTTATACGAAGACGTTTATGTATTATAGTAATAGGTAGTTATTATAAATTACTCTATTATTATTATTGAAAAAGTGGCTCTTTGCCCAACTATGTTTGCGTTATGCAACCGCGATTAATAAATTATTATCGTGCACGGCAATATTCACCGTATCGTTATAATGATAATATGCTTAATCGTCGCTGCGGTGTATGTACCTGCAATATTGGAAACGTCTGGCAGCCGCAATATCATAATATTATGCTCTTATGCACACACCGCGGCGTGGACCATAACGAGATAATTGCAAAAAAACTGGGTAATAACACAGAATATCGGCGGCAATACGATAATAATATTATTGGATACAATAATGCACAACAAGGTGTGCAGCAGCAGCACAGTTTTGGAATAATTGAACGGCGATCGAGGCCATGTTTTTTACGTTTTAATTATTTTTTTTTTTTTTTTTTTTGTGCACTATCAACTAAGAGTTTCTGTCGAATTCAATTTCCTTTATTTTCGTATAATGATGACTTTATAGTATATGTAGGTGCATAAATGTATAATAATATTATTACGCGCATTGAACGCCATCACTGCGTCCCGTATTATAGCTGTATTACTAGGTCCTAGTGGAGAAACGATAAATTAATTTTATAAAACGTATAGTTTCACCCAAATGGTTAACACAATACGTCGGTATATTACACTTATAAAAATGTCACGGAAAAAAAAAAAAAATTAAACAACTGCACCGGACATCATTATTATAATTCGATACCTGCAGCTCCCATGATAACAATGCGCGTACCTATAATGTATTTGTATTTATAGGTACCTATTTGTATATTATCGAATGGTAATCGACCTGAAATTATTATACTCTTTATTTTCATCGGTTATGAAAAAAAAAAAAAAAAATTAAAAACTAATGAAATAATTTAGTTTTTCCATTTACACGCTTTGTATTAACTCTGTACTAACTGCGTCGTACACACTTTCTACGATTATTTCAGAAGAAAGTACCTATTTAGTCTATGTGCGCACACGGCACACGCCATAATATTATACACGTTGTTATAATAATTTTTATAATATTTATCGAGTACTAATGATACGTCTTATAAAACGAATGAATAGGTACCATAAAAGCAGACTTGGGTAAAATACTTTTTAAAAGTATTTCGAATACATATTCCGAATACTTAAGAAAAAAGTATTCAAAATACATATTCGAATATACTTTATGATCACAGTATTCCCAAAGTATTTGGAATACTTTACAAAAAGTATTCCAAATACTTTTGGAATATATTTTTTTTTTTTTTTTAGTAAATTTGGATAGCAAAAATATTAGTTGATATTTTATTAAATCATTTATTCATTCAATTTGATATTTATGAATGAACAGATTAATAATTATAGTAATCTGTTCATTCAATTTTTTAATGTGTATATTATAAATGATTAATAATATACACGTACATATTATTAGTTTTAAATAATGTCAATCCAAATTGTAATATTGTGATTCCTTTAAATATTAAGTTTGGAGAATAGGTACTAGGTACTTTCATTTTGTCATTTTTTCATAAAACTTAATAATAAACATATCAAAATATCAAGATATTGTTATCGAGTTATTTCCAATGTACCTAAATTATAGGTATAGCCGCTGTATACATTTTGTTCTTATAATTATTAGTATATTATAACTACACGTATGCCGTATATCATAATATTATACCAGTTGCCAAAATATCTTATATTCTTATTTTATTTTATCGATGACTTGTTGCTACAAAATTGGAAATAATGGAAATAATATTACTGTCTCACCGTATAGACCGTATAGTGTATAAAAATAGTAGAAAATAAAATAATATTATATTACCATTTAATATTATGAAAAAAAGTAAAATATATAAATATTGAGTATTTATTTATTTATTTTTAATACATAAATTCAAAAATAATGAGATAATTCAGTGGTTGAACGTAAAAAAAATTAGATATTCGGAATACTGTATTTAGAATACTTGTAAAAAGTATTCAAAATAATGTGATAAATACTTTTAAAAAAAAGTATTTAAAAAGTATTCGGAATACTTAAAAGTATTCTGAATACAATATTTCGAATACTACCCAAGTCTGCATAAAAGCGACAAGTGTGCACAAGACTACAATATTATACCACCAATATACGCGTTGATAACCCTGGTAAAACAATATAACTATATTATTATGTACGTTTACAATACATATTGTAATATAATAGCCGACCAACTTTATTATTTCGACAACCAAATTTTTATAAAAAAAAAACAATTACTACAAATAACCAATTCGAATACCTACTTACTGCATTCAATCCGACTGATTGTTGGCCTCCGGTCGAATTATTGTGTTGCGCACTCCACGACGACATGTTCTATGTTGAGTTAACAAAGTATTATGGTTAAAATATTGTACGTATTTAATACCAATGAAAATTACAATTTTAAGTAAAAACACAGCATTAAAAGTTATAACACTGACGAATCTATTAATATTTTTAAATTAATTTTAAAATTGTCTACTGATGGTGTTACGAAAAATATACTTCAAATTAATACGTCATGTTTATTTTGTCTTGTTTTCTTTTGTTTTTTCAGTGTGAATAAAATTTGATCCGAACCGTTTGGAGCAAAATGTTCCTAGCAGTTCGAAGCGATTTAACTCTATCGGTGTGCACTTACGTAGTTACGTTATAAATTTTAACTCTTGTAGAATACTGTACCAACTGTAGAACTGTATGAGGTCGGTATGATGATATCCGGTATTTTCAGCGAAACCTATTGGGTAAAATGTTCTTTTGGTAAAATGTCCTTACGACTAAATTTCCTAGAACCCATTTGGACCACGCGGAGTTGGTGGTATGAATAGTGCCATTTTTTTATTTTTAAAAATTTATTTATTCGTCCATTATGGTGTACAATGTACCAAATTAATATATGAAAATTACTATTTCAAATATAAATCTGGCTTCAAAACACTAAAATATCGTTAAATTTTAATTTACAATGACACTTTTTTAAAACTTTTGGTTTTATCGATACCACAGAGTGTTCTGTATTTGTAACATAAATTCACATTATTACTTTAACTAATAAATATTTAAATATTTAAAAACAAGATGTTTTCGGTGTAATGCCTTCGTTTTCGAATTTATGCAGAGTGATTAAAATTTCATCCATCAACGGTTTTGTCATATTATATATATATGTATAACATAGAAAAATGTATAAAAGGGAAGTGATAAAATCTCGTAGGTCGTCTAAAGTTATTATATTCCGCTGTAATATTGATCCGGTAGGTTTCAAAAAAAAAAAAATGCCTCAGCGTTAATGTTTATTTTGTACTCTATATGTATATTGCATAAGCTGTAATAGAATTCTTTTATTCCTTTCCCCCCCCCTACTGATTGAGCTTTCGATTTGTCGCCGTACACTGAGTACCAGAATATTATTATAATGATGATATTATTGTTCGAGACAATTTGTAGTAGACACACACGCAACACCGAATGAAATATAATATATTATACCACGTGGTGCCTACACCATAAAACGGTGTCCATTTGATGTTTTTACGCGTTATACGCGATGTATTATTATCAAACATTTATCACACACGCGGCGAGATATTATCACGTGACGATACGATCTTTCGCGTGGCACACGAGGCGAATATTGTTATACTCACGTATAATATGCCTCTGCTGCCAGTGACCGGTTTAATTGCCAGACGGCAATGCGGTTGGATATTTTATATACCTAATTCGTTGTTTTCGGTGTAGGCTGAACTGCATTACGGCGTCGTCGTCGTCGCGCGTGCATCTACCATACCATTACAGTTCGGCTTGTTATAAAACGGTGTAATAGCAATGGTAACGATGGTGAAAATAACAAAATTCATAGGACGACGACCGCGTGTGTGCGTATAACGTAAGAGCAACGAGATGCCCAATATTATTATATTCACGCCAACGCGCCGCCGCCACCACGCTCGCTATATACCTACGTACCGTATTTATGCTTAATATTTATGTATATATGTATAATTGGTCCGGTGCGCGCGGAGTTCGAAAGTTATAAGGCTACGGGAAAACTACTTTACTGCGGCGGAGATCGGTTTGGATACCTATTTATTATTGTTCACATTTTGCGTGGTAGAAAAAAAAAAAAACAAAAAAAACAAAATATAAATAAACAAATACGAATTAAAAAAATGTATTATAATTAATCACGGAGCCGACGATCGTTTAACGTATATAACAACAAACGCGGATAGAATATCGTGTACAGATTATATACAGGCGTATATGCGTAAATTTGCTTATAAACAGATACCAGATATCTGCAGGATGCAGCAAGCTGTGCCTACTTATCTAATCGAAGAGATATTATTGTTGTCTCGGCAACGTATATAGATCGCGTATAATCATGTGTACACAAAATTCAAATACCATCACTTTTAATGATATTGTTACGTCTTAGAAATGACAAAACGCATGAACTATTGAAATTTGTCATAACGGTTCATCTGACGCTCTAGGGTCTAAAATCTAGATATTGTGCAATAAGAAGGAAATTTTCAAAGTTCCGAAATACTTTTAAGAGTTAAAAATGCAGTTTTTGGCTGAATTCTGAATGTAAAAATGTTTTCACTTTTCGGTTACCTGGAGGAAATAATATATTTTGTGAAAACGAAATTTTAATGATTACCTTAATGAAGATGTATCGTGTAAGTAAATAAAATATATATCATCAGAAAATACGACGTCCATTGAGTGTTTTTTCAACCCAATAGTTTTTTAAAATGGTAAAATATTTCCCGTGTGGGCGGATCTGGCCTGATTTGGCTGAAAATATAATACATATAAATAGTTCTCGTTTAATATGTAAATATTCAATTAAATGTGAATCCGAAGAAAAGTTTCCATTCTCGGACGACATCGCGGGTCTCATAAACGACATATAATATTATTATTGTAAGCTGTTTTCGTGTATAGCTGGACGTTGAATTCGTCGAGGAACGTAATAAAGTTCGTAATTGAAAACACGGTATGAATGCTGTACAACGGCAATAATACCTAAGTAATAATAAATATAACGCAGTAGGTCTGACCTGTGGTCCTATTTTCTAGGATTGCGTATTATGTGCTGCAGCCTGCAAGTATTAAGTATATGCTGTATACAGGATGAAAATTATAGCGCTGAAATATTCATATTCAATATGGATTTAATAAATTATGTAGGTAATAAGTGCCTGGCAGTACGTGCGATTCACAGTTGGGTGCGATCGATTCGACGTAGTCGTTTCCGCGTGTTCAAAACGAACCGATAAAATATATCTAGTACAGTGGAGTACGATAATTTTGTTATATGATTATGGCGTTTCGTTTGCAGTGATCGCGAGAAACACGGTTACGACAACGATAAAACTATAATAAGTATTCACGTTGATTTCAACTATTGCACCATATGGCCGTGCGGCGACGAAAAACACATTATCTTCGGGGGAAAAAAAAGAACAAAAATCTGTTAAAAATCTCGTTCAGCGTTTACCATTGCGGCGTATAAGCGTGATACAATCTCATATTTCGGTGTAGATTTTACGTAGGTACCTACCATACATTACAGTATATAGTGGTCAATCGATATATTATAGTATATAACATCCGATATCGTGATTTATATGGATAATGCGTATAATATTAACAATATAATGTTTATTATAATTTAAACCATTCACACTGCAGCGTATATTATAATATAGTATATTTACTTCGCCATTACTGCGTGTAAGTAATGGACTTTTGTTCTATATTATAAAACAGTATTGCGTACACGAACATCAGAACAACTCATTGTTTTTCATTATGTATATTCGTAAACGTACACAGTGCGTATAATGCGCACACTATATACATTATAATATAGAACCACCTACACACGCGTCGCTGCATAAAACGCGTGGTCCATACGTATAGAAGTATGTATGTACGACAACGGTATTAGTTTATTTTTTTATTCGGAATCAGATGAACAATAATTGAATAATACAAGAATATCACTGTGTGTTCATTATATACCGTGGAAACAGATAAGCAGATTATCCGTACATTTAATGAGACATGCTGATTAGGCATAACATTATAATAATTGATACCTTTATATGGGAAGTATGAAAATACGATTATAATACGAACATGTTTCCATAATATATAATATTATACACGTATAACATTTAACTTAAATCGACTTACAATATTGTGATACATAATAATACGTAAATACAGTATACCTAGTTATACATTATCGATTCCCGCAGGCTTTCAATAGTATAACACTTTTGGTGGGAACAGGAACTACTGAAATTGTAATATTTCGGTGTATTACCTATAGTTATTTAATTTTTTAAAAAAAGCCTAAGTAAAAGAAAATTGGAAATACATTTGAATAAAAACCTTTTGCAGTAAATTACATAGTATATTAATATTGTAAGTAAATACAGTATAGATATTTGATTCAAGAAATTATTGCAAACCTAACAACAAACACGAAACATCTATATATTTTGTTTTTATTTCAAACTTAAATCTGAAATCATTTCCAGTTGTATATAATTATAATACTATTAGAGGAATTATTACGCAGCTTCATTATCATAATAATTCATTAATAATTGTGCGTCAACGCATGGTTTAGTTTGATAAGTTTTCGTTCGTAGTATTTCTTATTTCTCCATCCCCCTTCCCATTTAAATATATTAATTTTGATTTATTTTTATAATATATTTTTCGTACTTGACATTTTTGCGCATAATAGTTTATAACTGATATATCACCGTATCACGATATTGTAAAATTATTATTTTAAAACGTACATTTTTTTTTTTTTTTACACACACGGGACTAATTACGTGTATAAATGCACATAAACACGTAAGCATTGCGTAAGCCACCCGATGAGACCACCATGTTATATTGACATTTGCGGAGGAAAAAAACAAATTAATAACAACGTCTGTACGTAGGTACCAACATACATACTCGCGGAGTTAACTCGATGACGATGCAACATCATACGCGCGTTTTGTTCGTCCAACAAATTGTCTGTTGGATAATTTTTATAATATTTACTTGGCAACTGGAATTTGCGTACGTGTACAATATGTATATACTTACAAAGAACTATGGCGAGACGCTCCCGCACCTTGCAAGATCTACCACCGTAATATTTTTCACGAAAATTATTCAAAATACGTAAGATATAATTTTACTGAATTGCATTAAGCTGCTAAAAACAGTGCTTTAAGGAAAATAAATCATTCATAATATAAACAACTCAAATTAATTCAATTTATTGCACTCTCTGGCTATTCAATTAATAGGGTTATTAATGTCATTAGATGGTCGATGATAAGGGATTTCAAACGTGGGACAATGAAATTGAAGAACACGGAAGTTTATAAATAAATAAGTCGGTAACGGTAATCAAAGAAAATGGCGAATGTCTTAGAGCTCGAGATATATAACAGCTAAAAATCACCCATTAGGTGTACGTGGCATACGCGAGTCATACATGATATACTTGTATAGCTTATTATATAGTATAGTTCTGTGAAGTATCTGTGTCGGTATTAGGTCCGCTGCTCGAAACGAATTCAAAGTGCAGACGATTTTTCCATACGTAATTCGGTCGATTGGGCTAAATATATAATACATTTATATATATATATATATATATATATATATATATGTGTGTGTGTGTGTGTGTGTGTGTGTGTGTGTGTGTGTGTGTGTGTAAACTGCAGGACAATTGACCGGAGTCTAGACATGGCAAAATCATAGAACCAGCATGTACTATACATACGTATATTACATTGAAGACATACGGCCGACTGGCTGCAGGTGCGAAGGAACTTGTCAATAGTACAGTTTTCCTGTAACAGCTAAAACACATATTAGTAGACGCGACAATGTGTATCGGTGCCGTCGTGTATAACCGCGACGATATCATCTTATAAGACGAACCTGATTTAGTTATAGGAAAGTCGAACAGAAAATAGACTCACGGAAAATCATTGTCAATTAGAACTGGAAATTCGTGTTTATCCTCTGTTGTCTGTTGACGTTTATCATTCTTAGTCATGTGTTTCTAATAATTTGTGTGCTTGTCAGTTTCTATTTTTCCGTTTTAACAATGGGGGAAAAAAAAATGTTATTACAATATCATTACTAAATAAAATAGTACAAATTATAAAACTGGTCAATCGACTGCAAAACTGCTTTCCAATATATTATGATGTAGGTACGCGAGTAGTACCTATGCGACGTTTTCAGAAAACATCAATTGGCTTACATTTATAAGTAGTTATTATTATACCTACATGAATTTATACTTAATCGAAAATCTTAATACCAAAGCAACAATGTACCTATAATTATGATGTAGGTAGTACAATGTATAGTGATAGGAAACATTTGATTTAAATTACAATAAAAGTATGGTTGAGTAAATAGATTGACTTAATGAATGTATCGAAAGTAGATTTAGAGGGACGGTGACATATTTTATAATACAACACAACTTTATAGTAGTAAATATAGGTAACAGAAATCTACGCAAAAGTACGAATAAAATAAAATGTCAAATGGTTTTTTTTTACTAAAAGGGCCATCATGCATATCTATTCGGCTATTGTTATAAAGGTCAGTCAATTATATCTATACGATGCTTGCATGTTGGATAACTAAATATTTTTTTCGTTTTAAATCAATAATTATTCGTGTACGACTGTGTGTTAAACATAATAATTGAATTTATAACAGAAATAGAATGTCTAAAAGAATTGACTGCTTAAAAATAAATTCGAATGATGTAAACTTCAACTTAGCCACGTGACGTAGCGTTGCAGCATTTTATACTGTCAGAAGAATAATTATATACAAGTAGCGTGGCCAAGGGTCGTAACAACAATAATATTATAATAATGTAACAATCAAAATAATATTTATTATTATTTTTTTTTTTACGGAACAATAAACATTATAATATAATTCCGCTCATTCCAGTTCCGGGAGAAACCGAGAATGCACAGGGTAAATTAAATAATAGAATAATAATAATAATAATAATATGTACCCAAGACCTTATGTAATTTTTATAATAATTATTTGTTATAACGTATTTTTTTTTCGAGTGTTCCTGTGTATGTTATTATAATCCTGAATATAATATAATATATACATTTATGAATACATACAATATACGTACATCTGCAGTATACAGCTACTTACTATATTATTTATAAATATACACGTATACCGCAGCGCAAACGTATTGATAATAATTATAGAAATGTTGTAAATAACCTTGTTATCCGCCGCTGAAACATGTTATAGACGTTGGGTTTACGGTTTATTGGGACTGATAATACGTTGTGCTCGTCATTTAAGTGTTAGCGCGAAAAAAATAAAAATATTTAATAACAATAATACGGGAATCGAACAAAAAAAAAACTATGTATTATACTTTATATTTTATACAATTCATATATTATAGAGGCGTTGTCGTCCGGTCACATATGGTAACTATTATCGTATGATTATATATTGAAATAATACAACAATGCTTCAGTACGGAACATAACATATTGAACTTTTTTGGTTTTCTCTTAAAAAGACGAGAACCTACAGATTATTATAATACATTCAGATTTTAAAACACACTTGGAAGAATTAAATGGGTTTTTTTTTCAGTTTAAGTATGGTATTTTTGTTTTTTGCATTTTTAGAAATATTTTGTCGGTTATTTTTAAATGTATATCATAGCGAATATAATACGTTAAGCAAAGCGTTAAAGTCTTTTGTTATACAACGCAACAAGTGTCTCGAGATCGTCACGCATCGTACACACGTTCTTGAAATATGGTATGTCCGAGCCGTTCGCCCTACTGAAAACCGCCGTAAAGTTGTCTCATTCGAAAAAGCACAACTCTTTAGAGTGAAACGCGTTAAATGTTTATTGTTAAATGATTAAAGTTAAATGAAAAATCGAATCGATTCGCCGAAAAAGGTTGTCGCAACCATAAATCTATATGTATATAATATGTTATAGGTATCATTATATGTTTTCAAAATCAAAACAATTTTACATTTTATGGCTAAAAACAACAAACCTTTTTGTTTGTACGTACGGAAAGTGTCATATGTTTATTTTTTCGCAACTAATCTTTCTACATGTACGTGTAGGGTAGCGTGACAATACTGCGTGCTTTAATTTTCATTATTCTACTCGCGTGTAACTACACTATAACGTATATACGTGTAAATGCGTCTAAACGTTCATTATCACATAATATTATGATTTTCACAAGAGTACAACAGCGTTATATACCTTTTACGAAAATTAAAATAAAATTAAAAAAAAAAAACGTTCAGTGTATTCGAATATTAGGTATATGTCATATTTTCATAATATAATATCATGCCATATATACGACGCGGCCGCGGTCCGAGTTTAATCAAATTCCATTCCCGTCATCGTTTAAAGCACGTAGTCTATTTTTTTTCGGTCGAGGCGGACATCGCACACGAACCCTTCTACCCCTGGCGTGTATATTACATTGTAGTTTTTTTTTTTCTCTTCTCCGACTTTGACGGACGTACGCGGTGTTATTAGACGGAACGTTTTTCGACGATCTCGGGTCGCGTGTTCCGAGACGTGCAGTACGTGCGCGAACCCGACAATTATTACCCTATACGTACACCTCTCGTCCACACATATATTAGTATCTATAATAGCGAACGGCGATGGAGGAAAAAACTAAATAAATAAAAAAAACACATAATACGAAAATTGAAGAAAACCCAATTTAGACATGCAACTCGCACGTTTCGTGGGAGTCTCGGGCCCAGCAACTGGTTTTCGTGTGTCTCTCTTTCGGCCGAACGTTAATAACAACCTAACGATAAATATATAAAATTGTATTATGTATACTGCAGTAATTTACGTTAAACAGAGGCTCGGGGGAGGGGGGCTACCTGAACGGTGTGTTATACACATAATAGATACGCACGCGGGTACATGAACAAATATTATACAATAATATGTACAACGCGTATTACAATTACAAAAACGTTTGGTTTTTTTTTCCATACTATAAACTATGATGCTCGTTTTAATCGACAACAATTCGAATGATGAAAGACCCTTTGCCAACTGTTTCAGGATGTACAAATGTCGGTCGGTAATGAAAAAACGAAGAAAGAAAAAAAAAGAGAAAAATAAATTAAAAAAGTAATAATCAAACTATTTAAATGTTTATTAAACGTCATTTTTTTTCCATTTTCTTTTACGCATACTTAATCTTTGTAAACGGCGTAAGACCGTGAGAAATATCGTACACATTTTTATGTATATATACATAAATAATATGTGTTGTACTTACTAGCATATATAATAGAGTTCAGCTGCAACTATCACAATTCACAACGCCTGAACGCAATAAAACAATTAACATATTGTACGCGCATATTTTATGTACTATATAAGAGCCGTATGATCACATTGGAACCGGGTTCAGCAGATTGTATATACATGTAATATAGGATTCCCGATATCTTATATATTATTGCCAACCGAACGAATAGAAATGAAAATGAATAAGTTTTGACCTTGTGATGTAATAATTGTATGCCTGCCAACAGAAAAAATAAATGTTTTTGAAGTTTTCATTCTCTTTAGGTCTATATCTCTATTATTCACAAAACTATACACTTACCACAAAATTTAAATTAGAAAT
This sequence comes from Chaitophorus viminalis, assembly GCA_025469195.1. Lineage (NCBI taxonomy): Eukaryota > Metazoa > Arthropoda > Insecta > Hemiptera > Aphididae > Chaitophorus > Chaitophorus viminalis. The sequence continues at coordinate 76,276 of JAIPRK010000840.1, read as the reverse complement.
GAAAATAAAATGCTTGTTATTTCATATTTCATAAGTAATTTACCAAACATAAAAGTTAACTTTAGAAATTTCAATTTGTTCGCAGGCTATTTTTTCAATCAAAATTATCTCAGCTTAAGTAAATACAACAATGTGTACATCACTATAACAGTATAACCACAAACGTTTGAACGGAAAAACGGATGTGCGACAACGATAAAATGTACTACTATTTCGAATGCGGATAACAATACCAGGTGAGTTATTCAACTATCGCAATTTTGTGGTCATATGTATGTATACGACAAAATGGTTTCCGTGGCATATACGTAAATAATAACTGTAGGTGAAATTATATTAGTTGTAGATTGCAAACAGAACGTATTGTCGTATCGCATTATATCGCCCACCGTGCCGTAAAAACTAAATTCAAACGAGAGGCACCGTACGTAAACACTACAATATATTTTCATGTTAGTTCTTAATCGTATAGATCATATTCATAAAGTTCGACGTCGGGTACTTGAATATCTGTATGCCGTATGGTATACACAAAATTTGTCTAAACTCTTTACAATTATATCTCATCTAGCCAAATGATGGTCGAAAATATGCAGACGATAATCCGCTGCGGCCACATAAATATTATGTATACATTACACATACTAATATATATACAAATACAAATATATATGTTGATATAGTAAACATATATGATAAAAGAGAAAATAGAGCTAAAATATCTTATTCTAAAAAATCATTCGGACATAAATTTGTTAATTATCTTAGCCCTTTATATTTCAATTCAATGCCAATTAATAATTAGTATTTATGCTAACTCCAGGAATCTTAATAAGTCGAATTTCAAAAAATTTATTGTTAACTGGTTAGTCACTTTATGAAAATATTAGTTACGTGTATTTTTTATTTGTGTTGAAACTGTAATAATGTGTTAATAAATTTTTTATTTATACTATTGTTTGACTATTATACGATTATTTGATTATTATATTAATTATTAGAATATGTAACTCTCTACCATCATCACAAGCTTGCTTACAGGTGGTAGATAGATTTTCATTATATTATTCATTATATTATTTATTTATTTAATTATATGATATATTTGTAATGTTAATATATTTTAATATAATAAATCATTTAAAATATATATATATACGTAATATAGTATGTGTTAATTTGTAATCCGTGTAAAAAGTCGCATTATTTCCTAGACGATTATTCCAATTTAATTATTATTACAATATTCGATCATTCGTGTGATACAAAACATTAAACAATATAATGTACTGTGCAGTCATCGCGTTCACGCATGTGCTGCAACTGCACTTAATTGCAGGCATACGAAAACGCGCCGGAAGTCTGTACACATTTATACTTATATATACATGATAATATGTTTGAAATGATTATAACGCTGTGTATTCGTACACGTGCAAGAGATTTCTACATGAACGGACGTTATTCTTTTTTTTTCCCGCACAATATACTGCTGTAGATTGTATGTCGCATTTCGTATAAACTATATACGCGTTATCCGAATTTATCGTGATGACGTGTTAACCAAAGCGTATTTATGGGAAAGCTGAATGGTATATACGGCCGGAAAAAAGTTCAACGCGTCTGCATACTCTTTTTGTTACAAATTATTGTTATGTTTCTTTTTTTATTTCTTCGTCATCTCGACTCGCGCCCTATATGTACATAATACTATTATATTTTATTACGAATTCCGCACTGGCACGCGTGCCTGCGCGTGTGGACAATCCGTGAGAAAAACTAGGCCAACGGCTAGAAGGAATTTAATAATAATAATAATAATAATAATAATATTATTATATTATTATGAACAATAAATAATAGAATATAATACGAGTGTGCGCAAGTGCGTGAAAAGTATCGGTCGCGCTGCAATCGAAACGGACGCGTAATAATGTCGATAATAATGGAACCTGCTTGCGGAGCACACTCGGACAAATTATTATTGTAAAGGACATGTGGTACGCGACGGTATGCGCGACCGACGAAATCACGCGCAGCTTCGGCTGCTGCCGCTGAACGGGAGAAAAGCGGATAAATTTTCATTTTTTTTTTCCTTCTGTATCTTTCCAATAACATCCATCCACGTATAATGTATAATATACTTTGTTGTCGCCGTCTCCTGTAAAACGCATCTATATACATTATATATATTGTATAGAATTTATTTTATTCTACGGTCGCGTCAATAGGGTCCGCGTCGTGCACGTGCCGATATGGCGCGTTTGTTACAATATTAATAATAATAATAATGTCGACCGGGTAAAAAAAAAAAAAAAATTGAAAAAAAAAAAGATCGAACACTCTCCGTCGTAAATCGAACCGTATCGCGTCCGTACACATATTATATACGCGCACGCGCGCGTGCGTACGCAATGTCGTCGTCTTGTCCGATATGATATTATTATTATTATTAAATATATATTGTTGTCCGGTTTGGCTCTCTCGTGTCGGCCTCGAGCCATAATACTCGCGTACACAACAATATTAATAATATAATATATATTTTGTGTCGCCAGCTCGAGCACGCTCCGATAGTGACTGACTGATGACGACGACGACGGCAACGGTTTATTCCGCCTTTTTTTATCTCTCTCTCTCTCTCTCTCTTGCTCTCTGTACTTGTTATTATTATTTTCTTCGGACCACACGTACACGCGTCCAATTATATCGATGTAGGTAGATATAGGTAGAGTGTGTGAGAGAGAGAGAGAGAGAGAGAGAGAGAGAGAGAGTAACACGGAGCAACAGCTACGGCGAGTGAGCGAGTGCCGCGAGTGTTGCGCGATGTCGAACAGCGTATTTTTCTCGTCCAAATGGTTTTTCGATTTTTTTTCCACCCGACCGTACACACAATATATAATATTATACATAGCTATTGTGAACATTACCGTGTATATATATCTTTGGCTCGCGGAGATTTTGACACTCCGACAACGGGTCACGTGCGTGTATTACACATATTTTACGTACCCGAAACATATTTGTACGTAATGCTATAGAGTGTTAACATACAATTGCGCCTGTATTATTTTACATTATCATCGCGGTGCAGTAGTGCGCTCTCCGGGCTAGGGACGTTGTGTAGTCGCGCGAAGATTACCGAAAGCTAGGTGAGCGCAGAACAGCAATACGTCATAATCAGTCATAAGTAGCCGCGTGATTGATCGACTGCCCGGCGAGATTCGCGTCAAAAAACGTACAACGCGTACTTCAAGCTTAATATACGACGTATGTATTATTATATAGACAGTTGCAGTCCATCGTTTGTGCGCGTGCGTACGACAGAGGCCTAAACGATTTTTATCGTCACTAATTATTATTACGCGCACTAATCGACGGCTCGCCTTCATATTATTTTTTATACACACACATATATATATATATATATATATGCAAGTATCCGGTCGAGTGTTTCGGGAATAAGCGGTGGAAAAGAAAAGAAAATAAATACATAAAAAGAGTCACGCGGACCGCTGCCGGCCGAGTGCTCGTCAAACCCATAATAATACATACGTATTATTATTATGGGCACCAAAAATGTTATAATTTTCACCATTACAATGGGTTCGAATAACATACAAACATGTTGAACATGAAAACATTGGCAACAGAGTTGAGGAAGGATCACGCGAGGCTCCTTGTCCTATACGTATACAAATTCATCATCATGAATTCGTTTACCCCTCGCCCACCAACTGCGACGCCCATCCGAAACAACGCGTATCACAGTAAACGCACGTGTGGCACAAGTTCATTTTTTGCATGCATGGGCGTGTTGATAAATGTTATTTTCGTGATAGCTAATCGGCTCCACTTGCCCCCAGCACATGATATATAATATTAGGCATAGGTACCATGCCTTTTTCAGGAACACAATTATTTACTTATTTCTTGGCGGTCGCATATTTTACAATAATCGAACGGTTTCTTAGCCGAAAACCATAGATTCTTCTGCATAAAGTCCATAGTCCAGTACATTTCAATACGCGTTTAATTGGTGTTCTGCGAAATGCGTACGGTGTTGCGGGGAGTATGACGAAAAATTCATTGCCAAAGAGTTATAATTTAGTCTTTCGACGTGTCACGCCCGTTTCTCGGCCACATTTCGTATATCCTTCAATTCTCTATACTTACACAGCTCCTATGTTTATATTTTATCAATCTTTTGCGTACTACTAATTCAAACACCTTTTTCATTGCCTATTCAATCACTATACTTACATACCTTAATACTTTTTTTCTGTTCTAAACCGACACAATGTCGATTATGATTACTGTATCGCAACTGTATCTTGTACTAAATTTGTATAACAAGGTTCACACCAGTTAATATGATAAACATAATAATAAATAAATAAATAAATAATATATTAGTGTAACACATTTACCGTCTAGATTATTGTTATTTTTAAAGTGTAAATAGTTTAATCGTCAGGTTTTGAAAACACAATATTTACTCTACGAAATTTCACACGTTTTCCTGCGCACAAGAATCCTTCGCGATACTGAATTACACCGTACGTGAAAAACAATGTGATGTGCATGGAAATGTTTAATTTTTTAACAGTCAACACCTATTATTTAGAATCTACAGACAACTTCAAACTTGCAACCGGTGCAATTGATATATGTATATATTTATAAACATATATTTTTTAATAAAACAAATGTATTCCGAATATTATATGTTAAATAAACACAACGCAAAATTTATAGTACGTCATTACAAACACCAGTTGTTTACATAGTTATATTATACGATTTTTATAAATATTAATAGATAGCGAATATGTTTTCTGGAGAAATTATAACCAAAAACAACATTTAATTAGCATATATTGGAAATCAATAAGTTTATTTTAATACATTTGTTTATTATATCATGTATAATATTTATGCACTATTATGTTTTGTATTAAAATTCAACAAACATGTTAAGTGTTTGAATTTCGGTGCTGCTAGCTGATATGCATATGCGTATAAAAAAACTGATAAATTTACTGCGATCATCATGTTCTTGCATTTCAAATATGCGCATACATCATTATGTATGCTATATATGATAAAATAGCTTACACCAAACTGTATATTATTCATTTTTTTTTTCCTAGAAAAAACATTTCTTTTGTATAAGTCATTGGCTATATCATCCAAACATGTGTATCGGTTGAGTTGCGTTTTTCAAAGCTTGTCTAGAAAAAAATCCTAAGGAAAACGGCAGGTAAGCTGCGTTCGCGCACTTAGGTTTCCACATATGTATGACCGTACACGTTTTGTAATGGTTATAGTCATACTGGATATATGGTTTGTACGGTATAATAATCTATATAATGTAACGTCTCTGCAGTCATTCGAAGAATTGCGTGCATCGTATATACGAGACATAACACATAGATATAGGCATGATGTGTAAACGATCTAATGTATAATAATATGTAATGTACGATGCGTTGGCCTGCAATAGAGACATTAGAATGTAATAATAATAATAATAATAATACAAAAAACCGTCTTAGTTCATCGGTAAGGATTTCTAATGAGCTGGCCGGCACGAAAATTCGCTTGCAAACCACGTCCTCGGGCGCGTCTCCGGAATAATTTGTCACGCGTACGCATTATGCATATCATTATTATTACGATGCGACACTATTGGCAGTCATCCAACATACACATACACTTATAACGCTCACACTTGTATATAAATGGAATATAAATGTATTGTACATGGTCGATGTGAAATTTCGACGTTGAAAATAATAGCGAGCGATGGGTATACGTATAGATTATATATGAGTAGACACAAGTCGGAGGTACCGGACCGCGAACGCCGTCACGTCGAAATCATTATTACACATGGCATTTCGGCATTATGTATTTGTCACCATTGTTTATGGCTGCGAGTGATAGTTTATACCACATTCGGACCGGACTCGGTCGATATGTACGATAATATTTATTATTTCTATGCTATTAGTCGTTCGGTGAAAAACAATATTATATCATCAAACATTTTATACTAAACCACGGACCTCGCCACCAAATGATGATCGCACGTATATGTAGTTGGTTAGATGGATTAACATTTGGCTATCAATGTTTTAATATTGTTTTCAAGTTAATTGTAAATATTTGTAAATTGGTTGTAAATAATTGTAAAAATGCAATTTTGGATTTGTAAGTCATCGAAAAACTTGGAAACTGAGAATGAAAAACGAGCAGTGTACTTCATTGCGTAGTTCCCCAAACATTGCATGTCAGATTGATTCCCGATGCATATTGTGAACCACACATATGGATATTTACAATTTACTGTCGTTTAATGGCGTCCCATTATTGTCACATCAAAGATTTAACCAGATGCTTTTATAATCACGGTCAATATTTTCGTTTATTTATGTTTTGGTGCAAAATATCATTTGTACGCGAGTACCTATATATAAGTACGTCATAGCTTACGATCAACGAGTGTGTTGAAAAAATAAAAATTCGCGTCACCGGACGTCTGTGATTCAAACGAATAAAATATTAATTTATTAATACGTAACGGATATTTTCAAATAACTAATTTACATATTTTATGCACAGTGCACGATAAAGAATTTAATTTTGCTATTTTTCCATATAAATGCTCAGTGGGGAGGTGGACGACCAGTCCTCGTTTTTATTTTTTAAATTCAATCACCCTGTACGAAGGAGTCGAACTATCGAACGTTTGCACGCACAACTGATCGATGCGGTTCGATTTCCGATAATACAAATGTATCATGTTCCTATATAGGTACTTATACTAGTGCAACGTACTCACAAAATATAAATTCCTAACACTAAGACAGTATTTGGTGTGTTCGATTCGTTGATATCTGCACACGTCGCACGTTTTCCCGGTATAATATGACGCACATACCGATAATTCCGATAAAACGAGAACGGTGTCGAATATATTATTATGATTTGCACGGCGAGCATTAAGAATCATAAACGGTGGTCAAGTCGCGAGTAGGTACGCGGAAATAATATTAATAAAATCGCCAACAGTAATCAGGATATATTATAATGAATACCGCGAGCATGATGGAAAAATCACGTTTTTTCGGGATTGACGTTACGCAAAAAAGAAAAAAAATATATATTATATAAAATTAAAAACTATAATATTGTGTATAACCATAAAAATACTAGTAGATATAGGTATCTATATAGTTAAAACATTTCTAGGAAATGCATAATATAAACGTCTCAGCTTCGTGTAACTTGTGAACATAATCTTCTCGGTTTATATTATACAATCTGTTGGGTTTTTATTTTTGTACGCATAATTACCGAGATTTATTCTAATGTTTATTAGTCGTCACCATGCGATAAATATAGATAAAGTTACGTAAATTGACGGAGTAGTATAATATTATTATTCGTTAATCGGAATAGTCGGAATTAGTCGGAATCTCGATTTCTTCTATAGTAACATTTTTAAAGGATTAAAAAAAAAAAAACTATATACGCAGCAAAAATACTTGAGTATCAATATCTTGTCGTGCAAATATGGAAAAGATTTTTTTCAATATGGGTAAATTTGAACGGTTATTGAGCTAGTCTCTACAACCTTCACTGATCAAAAATTTGAGAGTAAAAATGTTCTAGGCTATACAATGAAATATCAAATACACTCATATATTCTAAATATGATTCGATTTTAATTCTGAACATTCCAAGGCTCACAGCCCATGATCATATAATTATAAGAAAATAATGGTCGTCAATATAGACTGCATTATTTTCTTTGTTCGTATGTGATTACAATGCGTTAAGTTCAAAAATAAAAATAATAAATTGAAACGGGGTTAAAGATTTTAAGATATTAAGTTCCTTTGAAAATAAATTGAATGCCCAAAGTAAAAAAAAAAGTGATAACTTCAAAGAAAATATTAAAAATTAACACACTGAAATAATGATCATTATGTTGAAAAAAATAATGTAAATAAATTAAGAGGAAAAAAATTTGACACTCTTCTGAATTTTAACACAATACCTACAATATTGTCATACGTCTATAAAGAGTTTGACAAGTGTCCAATAAAAATTTATTCTATTAGTTATTTGCGTAAACCAATTTTTTTACTCTTTATTTTTCATTTGATTATATTCTTTTTTATTTTAATTTGTCATTTTAAATTTTATATTTAATGGTTATTCAATATACAGAAACTATAATTCATTTCTTGGTTATTATTATTATTCAGTTTTCAACTATTTGTTATTTTATTATTTCACATAATTGTACTTTACTCAAATGTTTCGTAGATTACTAATTAAAGTTCGAATTTGATGTGTTCTGTATTTATAACACATCATGTGTATTATCAAATATTAAATCATAGATTTTTATCGATCATAGGTAGCGGTTTATCTTACCGTGATCATTATTATTGTTGTATTGGTATATTATTATTTACATTACAATAACATAAAATTAGTATAATATTATAAGTTTGCTATTCAAAAATAGAATATGATTTCCAATTTATTGCAAATATTTAGCATAATTCAATTTTATTTACAAATAAAAATAATACATTTTTTTTATTCAATGCTACAACTATTTCAGCTATTTAATATAAAACATTATTTTTTTATACTCGCCATGTAAACAGTTATTCAAGCGTTTGCATTTATTTATTCATCGATAATTTTGATTTGTTTTCGTCCAACTCTGCGTCTGCTGTAGTGTACATATACGTTCGTGTGCCTGAACACAACGTATTGCTCTATTTGCGCGGAAACACCAAGTTTTCTATTTATTCTAAACGACGTCTATAGTATGCACTTATGGCGTAGAGGACGTGCAACTGCACGTCATGATATTTGTACCTACGACGTTTCCGCTTGACGGACGTTTTCCCGTGCGAGCGATTGAAGACTTAGGAAATATCATTTGCTCCATTTCGTCGAGATCGGACGCGTCAAGCACGCCCCCGACGATAGTTATAAACAATAACAAATAACAATAAAATATTTAACTCGACGTAATATTATTTGATAAATAGTAAGTAGTAGTAATAATAATAATAATAATAATAATAATAATAATAATAATAATAATAATAATAATAATCATGTGATGCCGGAAAACATTCGATTGTCGTCAAAGTGCACCGGAGAGCGGCGCTGCTTTTTTTCCGCCATACTCGGGACGTGTGCGTATTATATAATAACGTGAACGGCAGGGAGAGAGAAATGGTTGATTTTTTTTTTCGCTTTTCCCCTTCCCGCGGTTTCCCGAACAATAGAAAGAAGAAGAAGAACAAAAAAAAAAGGTGAGAAATACGTGTTTTACATCCTTTGCGCTAGACAACGACGGCGACATCGCAAGTGTATACATACTTATACTGTATATTATTAAGAAATTATTATCCGCAGAACGGCAGCTTATATCATGCTATGTATGTATATAAATATTATACAGCGCTGTAGGCGAATATCACCGCGAGAACCGGCCGTCTTCGAGCATACGCACCTGTAAAGTATAATATGTATATAAATACGCATAATATACTATTGTTGTTAGGTTTATTTTTTTCGAATTTTTTTCGCGTCCAATTATTCGAATTACTCGACTGAGTCGCGTAGTGCGTTTAATTCTCTTTGTCTTTCTTCTCCCCTCCCTCTCTCTCTCTCTCTCTCTCACTCTCGAGCGCGCGCGCGCACTGTAAAACGTGTTATAAAAGATTCAAGTGTTTCTGAACACACGCATTTTCGCTTTTCGTGCGCAGACTTTAAAGACGTCATACATACCGCGTTCATGGGCGTGTGCAACGATACAATACATTACATTTGCATGACCACGGATAATCCTATATAATATATTACAACCAATAATAATATTGTATTCAAGAACCCGATTGGCTCTGCAGTTTCCCTCGGATCTATTAATATTTTATAATATCATACATAAAAACGACGATTATTGTTTTGAGCAGTTTTATTGACGTTGTACTGTGTATAAATTTTACTTTTATCTGCGTACAAGAATACTGATAAACAATTTTTTTTCAGTTTCCAGCATTTGTCAAATAAGTTCAACTATGCGAATTATATCCGTACACCTAATAGTATTAGTACTCTTATATAATATCAAAAAAACATGTAATGTAAACTTGCAAGTACACTTGTTTCGCATGTTTGCAGTAGATTTGGTTTAATGTGCAGCTGTTGTTGTAACCGCATATAATTCGAGGGTATACCAATAACCAATAATTATAAGAATAAGAAGTAAAACGAATGGCTAGCAAAATCATTCGAGACAGCTATTTACTGCAGCAGGTACGTAAAATAATAACCGAGCTGATATAAACTTTCGCTGCACCTGCAGAAATTAAAGGCACACATAGGTATACTCTGCGACGAAGGATTTTATTATACACAATAGTATACGTCTTATGGGTGTACACCTTTGTTTCATTTAAACTGCCGTACGTGCATATTATGAGTCTTTAAATATTATATTGTATTAATACTGCATTGGACAATAATACTGCGTATAATGTATTCGCATCGTAGTTGCAATGACGACCAATGATGTTAATGCAAACGCATATATAGTCATTTAGATTTATCATATTATAGTATAGTAATAAACATATTATTTGGAAACGCGCGTTTGGCAAACCGGCTCCGCGAGTAAATTACCATACGAATTGTTTTTACAATTATTTAATTTTTTTATTTCACCGGACCTAAACTGCTGCCATGTCTATATTATATATGCTGTATGCGCGAGCAAGAAAAAAACGTTTAAAAATTATTATGTTATAAGCGTGGAGAAGGATTTCAGCACACCATCGCTAGCTTGGAAAATTATATTATTGTAATATAGTAATAATATTGCACGAGACGAAATGAAATGCGTAAATTATTTATAAATTACACACACGTATATGTGGTACTTATATCAAAACCCACATCATGTCTGTAATGATTTTCTATGAATATATTAATGCTATAGGTACTATATACATTTTATAAACGTAAGATTTCAATTTTAATTTTCCCAAAAAAAATCTTTTTCAATACTTAAAATATCTATTATAATACAACGAGCTCATTCGTTGTATAATAATAATATGTATAATGTATATTCAATATATTGTCTAACCTTTATTTCGTCGAATATAATATTATATCGTGTGTGTCACTGCTACGTTAGGTGCGATCCGTGTCTAACTCGTTCAGTGCTGTAACCAATCGCGGCCGATATAATAATATATTGACAATAAAAATAATAACAACAGTTGATAAAATGGTGAACCGTTGAATCCTGTATATACATAAAAGTAGCATATCCGTCTGCATACTCGAATTTTTTATTTTTAATTAAAAATATTCGTTCGGAACAATTTTATAACGGTTTTTTTTTTTTTTATCCTTTTTTCGGTAACGTGCGTGCATATATTTACACATTTTACGTGCCCACCTGTGACTTATACGTGGCCGGGCACGACCACCAACTACACACATGGTGGGAGGTGGGTCGGAGATGGAGAGCTAATGTGCTTTTTATTCTGGTCGTTTATGTATATATTATTTATTTTTTTAAAATTTTTTTTTTTTTTTGTTTTATACATCTCTTCTTTATGTATATATTCTCGTCTTGTTTATAGCCCGCGCGCTTTACTATAATAACCGGTACTTTTAGACGCGCGCGCGCGCACAAGTTCCATCACATAGTTCACGACTACTACGTGCATGTGTGGTTTCTCAACTTATACACACACACACACACACACGCGTACGTCCCAAGCGTGCACATAGGTGTAAATACATTATATTATTATTATTATTATTATTATGGACAAATTGCCCGGGTGTGCGGTGCACATATCACATTATAATACCTCCATGTATGCTATATAAACGTGTAAAGAGATAAAACGTTCCCAAAGATCGAGAAAAATCTAGTGTCTCGTCACGTAGAGTGTAGCAGGACCTCCACGCTATGGCAGGATAGACATACCGCATCAATATAGTGGACGCACGCGGCGCGCATATTATATATATATATATATATATATATATATAGTAACAGTAGTACCACGGTTTGGGTTTAGACATATTATACTACCTTTATGCATACGTTTATTGTATACTGTTTATCCAGTTTTCTGAGACCGCGGTGGATTTTGGGCGGACGACCACGACGGGTGTGATAGCTGCATGTGCCGCGCAGCATGTATGTAACACGATCTCGGGCTTCAAGGTCCGCCAGATGACGCCGGCAGATAATGGTGTTATAAACAAGAACAAAAATATACTCTATAGTGTGGTCAAGACAAAAGGAGTGTAAAATATATTATGTTCAAACTCTTACACGTTATACCTATAATATGTACGTATTATACCTACCGCCGTACACGTGTAGTATATGTATTATTATAATGCACCGCAACCGAAATCGTGACATTGTGCCCCGGTCCCCGCTGCACCAGTCCAATTCGCTCCATTAGCGTTAATTGCGCACACTTAAGACCAGTAAATGGAATTTTGGAGACGATAATCCCAGGGGATCCGAAACACGCATACCCTATGTGTTGTTGTGTCATGTTACGGACGACCGACGGACGTTTAGTCAAATGTACATTTTTCTTTATTGCAAATACTATACGATCGATGCACGAGAGAAATAACAAAACAAAAAGAGTAATTAAAATACAAAAATTCATAGTTATAAAAAATAAATAAAAACACACATCATTGAAAAATCAATACATTTATCACTCCGTTCAGAACCTAAAAATAGGTACACAGTGGTAATAGTAATTGACACGCAAAACGATTTAAGCAAGATTTTGCGGCTTTTATAAGAGAATAGACGATTAACATAATTTATTAGATTCTTAGAATACTATTATACAATGATTAAATATAAAATAATGTGTTGTTACCTTTAATATTAGCGTAAGCGTAAGGTTTCTTACATTTTAATGTTTAAGCGAGGAAGCTTAAACATTTTTTTTTTAACTGTACATACTCATGTATGTTTGATAATAAGTCAGTTTACACTAATATTTTTATTTATTTTAATTTAATTTTCTATCAAAAAAAAAAACTACTGGGCTGCACTGAGTGTGGAAATTCATCTGTAGACTCAGAAGTCATATATTGTTTACAAATGATGTTATTAAATACAAATAATCTTAACAATTATAATTTAAAACAGTAATAGAAATAATATAATTAAAAAATTATGATGATAATAATAATAATCATAATTCCAAGTTGGTATGATAATATTATTATAGAATTAATAATTTAGGTACATGAATATAATACAAAAAAAAAATTGTGTTTGTATTTTGTTATTTTAGCTTGTATCGTACTTATATTGAAACCAGTGGGTAATATATTATTGAATATTGGAAAACTCGTATTTCAAACATTACTGGTCGTTAAATTGTGTATGTGAGTCCCTAAAAATTTAAACATCATATGATAACTGGTTTTATTTGGCCATTCTACCAAGAACTTATTAGCGGCGTGTATCGTATTGATTTAATGTATTATTGATGATAATATTAAAGTTAACAACACAGCATTTGAACTATTAAACGGGAATTTGCTTTGTTGCATGTTTTTAAGACGTACGGATGTGACGTCCGCTTATAATAAATAATATTACTATAGGCGAATGCGTATGATTTCCCATATGAGATATAGCACATGAAAATCATTATACGATGTTTACATTTTTAAATATTATTTCGTATTCCTATGTATTCAATTTGTACCGTTCAAAGACCTATTTGGCTGAACGAAAAAAAAAATCATGATCAGCCGAGAACTCGAGCGTTTCGACTGTAATACGAATTAAATTATATTATATTGTTTTTGCGTTTCAACATTTGTGCCGAGAAACATTTTGCGAAACGAACACGCTCCTTTATAATAATATAATGTTGCGGAATTGTAATCGCAAAACGTTTTGGAAAATGATATAATATTTTTTCTATAACGAGCACTGAGCAGAACACGCGTTTTGCAACGTACTTCTATATCGTTTTTACATTTTATTCGTCCACGTTTTACTCTGTTGCACGTTCGCGCATTTTTGTGCACTGAAAAGTATCGTTTTGAACATGTATGAATGTATTTTATGATTATGTAAAAAAAAAAAAAACACTCCAACGGAAAATATAAACCCGTACATTATTATAATTTGTTGTTTTCACAATACCATAGCAGCTGTATGTAATATGACAAAATGAATTAATTTTTCGAACGTTTTGTTAATATAAGCTATGTTTATCGTGTATAATCACATATTCTACCAGCTATGTTAAGTATCCGTACTTGATAGCTTATCAGGCGTCAATTTCGATAAATAATAGCAAATAAATAATACACTTAAATACATTTCAAGAGTATAAGTATGCAACAAATCTATAATTATATAATAAAAATACTAAAACCTGATTTTTTTAATTAACTGTATAGTTCTCAATTTGGTTGGTGAAAAATCTTTTTCTACACATAGATTTTAATGTAGGCACCATTCCAACATTGTGATTTATATGAATCGCTATACGAACGCAAAATAATTGAACGCAATATTCTGCAATGTTTTACAAAAATCATTCGTTTACAAACGCGTGTAAGTACGCACATATCAGATTTTATATACTTTATATCAGGGGTGTCCAACCTTTTTTTACGGAGTGCCAAATCTGAAATTTGCTCTGGAATCGCGAGCCAAAATTACTTAGAGATGCATAGATAGAAAATTTAATCGAGGATGGACAAGAATTATTTTCTGAAAATCTAAAATTGTATATTTTATTTGAATATAGTTGTAAAAATGACACTTGAAAAAAAAAATGTCGTTTATAATTTATAGTCTTATAAATTATTTTTCAAATAGGAAATTAATAATTTGAAAATTATTATAATATTTTCAAAACATAAGTGAGCTTGGCGGGCCGTAGCTCGTAGGTTGGAGACGCTTGCTTTATATTTTCCATAACAGACGATTCGTAATTACATATTTTATTCAGCCAAATTGACTTTTTTGTTTTTTTTTTTTTTTTTTGGAAAAATCTTAAGACCCGGACGTCCACAATATACTTTTGGTGCGTATTTGGCTGTCCGCATCATGTTTGTTACAATATCATAATACGTGTTTCGGCGTTTGACTCGTTTCGTATAATATAGTGATCATACCCTACATAAAAAGAATATAATATAATAATAGTACGTCGGGTACACATAACACACAACAACGAACTAGTATTGTACATGTAAATTATTTTTTTTCACGCAAAACCGTATGCACTCGTACAGAATCTCGTTAATCGTGCTACGGGAATATATACTCTCGCGCGCACTCGTTTATTATTGTAATAATATTATGTATACATCATTGTAATGTTGAAATTCGGAGTGTATAAAAGCAATTAGAGTGCGCATTGTGCTCGATACACCGGAACTGGACTTCCTGTAGTTTGCCGGTATCCACGGGTGTGTAACGAGCTTCCTGTTGCGCATAGGATGTATTCAGTGGCAGTGCCCCTGCCCCCTCCCACATACACGTGCACTCTGGTGGGGGTCAATTCGGGGATAGGAGAAGGACGACCCCCCGTAAACGCGACGCTGCACAACGCGACCAACGACTCTATTATCCGTGCAATATAAGCCCTATATGTACCGGTGCATTATCATATTATTCGGTCGCGCACATGTGGAACATAACGTGCATAAAATAGTGGAATATAATACAATGTGCACTCTGATATCAATCTGAATGTGTGAAAATGACGATATGGCAACGTGCGCGCGTGGCCGAACACGGTTAAATACGGTTGTATAGCATTTAAATCGGTAAATATGATAAAATCATAATAATATTGTATTCCGCAACAGAACGTTCGCTCGGATCCGTAAAACATAATATTATTTTGTCGGATATTGAACCACTTCGATCGAAAACCCTGCGTATACGCGTCATATTATTTTTGTATACCGGGGCGTCATCGGTGCGATGACTTGCGGACGGCAGTGTCAATATTTGTGCTACTATACCATACCAACATTGTGTCTCCGCGTGTAATATAATACTTCAACGCAAAGCTAAAATATTGCATTATTCGAGCTGCGCGATGTTATGCGAGAAGTGAAAATGCATCATCGCATAATCATAACACGTGATTTACTTGACTGTTTTTAAAGGGGAAAGACGCGCCCGAGATCTATGTAACATATTATGTGGAACCGCTACATCTGACAGCACCTACACACGGAGAAGAAATAAAACCGCGCCCTTGATCGATTTTTAAATTTTGCTACAACGATTTGGAATATGTCTTCTAAGATTGCATCGTTTCGAGTTAAGATGAATTGTACCTATGCACTTATTTAATATGTTTATCTTTAAGCAATTTTACTAGAATAAAATGCAGGCCAAACCGGAGTCAACCTAGCGAATAATAATATATGTTATTCGTAAAACACGGTCTCACCGTCATGAAAATCGTTTAGTTGTACCTACTCTCTTTATTATCTTCATCTTGTGTCACAACCGTATACTCAATATATTATATTGCGTCATGTCGGTTATCAGCATTCGGGTTTTTTTCGGGGGAAAAAAAAACAATAGTAATAAAAAGTAAAAACTGGTGATATTATTCAAATTACCAAGCCTGAGCATGTCCACGTTATAAATTTGATTTTCAAACGTGTTGACACGTTTTGCCACATCGTTTCAAGGCTGTTACCATACATTATAATGTTTATAATATTTTTTTCGAAAATGTGGCAGCTTCGCGTCTGGAAAATCTTTGATCTTTGTAGAGTTCCCCCTCCCCATCATTCTACCCCCCCCATGTTGTCTCTCAGCGTATCTCTAAAGACGATATTACATCACTGTCGCGCCCGTAAGACGATATTATATATTATATCATAATGTCATCACTGTACATTTGTAAACGTCCGAAACGTTCGCCGCGTAAAAGTTCACAAGTCATTTCTTAAACAACCCGGCAAAGAATCTTTATTTTTATTTTTTTCCCCGAATAAAATAATATTTCGTTTTACTATTACAAACATCACCGCCGTCGCATATGTCTAGGATGTATATATATATGTTATATTATACTTCTATGTAAATTAAAGTCACATGCGTGTGAACACCATCATTACACGTTTGGACCCGTTAGAGATTAGCAGTTACACTATTACTATGTACGCGAGACACATGATATAATTGCTTTTATAAAACCCTACGCGTTCAATGTGTTATTAATGTTATTATTATACTTATTTGAGTTTTGAATGATATGATTATGTGAATGCAAATAACACCACTCTAGTGTTACACCATGTTGAAAATTATTAAACAAGATACGCTGAAGTGTATAGCCTTGTAGTTTTCTATATCATAAATAGTAAAACTATATTGACCAAATTTCATACTCATACTTCCGCGGTTCTGTTTAGGCCATTTTTCTAATTTTTAACCTTTCTACCTATTTTAACCCACTTAAGAGTTGAATTTCGAAAAATAGTTACTTAGTGTACTCGCCTACGTTGTATATAAGAAATTTCTGGGTAAAATGTTAAATCTCTAAATCTAACGGTTTAAGCCTCTCGCCCGAGTACAGTTTTTTTATGTTAAACTTAACTTAAATATTTATTTTTAAGTTTTTATATCATACAGCTTTTGTCACCTGGTATTCTGTCACCCTCGAGGTTTAATATGCCAGTAATATGATTGAAAAAACACCAGGTTAGAAGTTGTATTTAAATCAAGATACACTGTAGTATAGTATAGCTGTGGTCCTATGCATCATAAAACGTGAACCTACTGACTCCATTTCATATTCATAGTTTAAGTGGTTCCGGATTATCTATTTTTTTTTTTCTATTTTCACTCCTATATTACCTCTTCGACCGCTTGAAAGATTGAATTTTGAAAAATTCTATCTAAATGTTGTTATCTGCTCTTTTTTTGTGTCTGTATTTGTTCACCATTTCAACCAAAAGGATTGCTGTAATAGCCAGTGATTCCCAACCTTTTTAGTTGTGTGAACTACCAATTTTGGAAAAAAAAAATTTCGAACCCCACTAATAACTATTATTATTATTATTCACATACGTTAGTTATTGATATATTACAACAATAATTAAAAAACCAATTACCTTTTAAGAAAAAATACTTTTCTAAGTCTAATTAATCACAACTTAAAAAATTTAATGAGATTTTTGACACTGCTTGTCTCCCGAAGAAGAGTCAATTACATCTGGATTTGAACTGGATACTTTTAGCCTTAAATCACTCTCCATGTAACGACATACAGTTTATTTCTATATTTTTATAAAATAATTAATTTGAAAAAGATCACTTATACAGAATATATATACCGTCGAAAATGCCTTCAAGTTTAAAATACAATAAGAGTAACAAATAATAAATATTAATAATATGTATGTATAAACCTACATCGGATTAAACGTTAAACTATATTCAATAAAATTGTTCGATAGCGTTAATTGTACAGTTATTATTATTTAAATATTATTATAAATAAAAATCTTAATACATGTTAAAAATATGTGATAAACTAATAATACTATTCTAACCAGAAGTATATACGTCATTCATGATGGTTCACGGCGATTTAGCTCCACAATGCCCAGGGGTTGGGAACCGTTATACAAAGCTATAACTTATCTGATTGTAATTTCGTCTATTTATACTACGATATTATGGTTATTTAATTGTTATTCTGGTTGTCAAAGCGACTCGAAACATTCACTGGATACTTTATGTCCATCATCATAAAATCAACATGTAAAACACTACCTCGATCAAACTACAGTACCTAAGTAAAGAAATGCATACGTCCGGATCAGAGCCCAAACGGCCATCGACCCTTAAAAATGTGATTTTCAAATAATCCGGTCTTATTGCATATCTAGAATATTAGTGAAACCACTCAACCACTATGTTGAATTTTAAGTTCGTACCTTGTGTAGTTTTTGAGAAATGGCCTTCAGTGGATGAATGATAGGTATTTGACTTTTATACAATATGGAGGATAAATGCTATTGCGCGCATTTCGGCAACCACAAAGTTTATTGTAATAGTGTTTTCATGTTACTATTATAATACACCTATAGCGTACAACCTCGTGGCATGAACCACGTTTTATACCCGTCTTTGTCATCCGTTTAAGTTCTTCTTTCAACTTCCATCCGTCTGAGTTTGATATACGGTCTCACACACGCACTTCATACAATTATATAAAGCATGTACCTACATCACATACGTGTTGTTTGATATATGGTCGTTTAATCATTCCCCCTCTTTCCCCATCGATTATGCGATGTCTGTGTGTATAATGATTTCGTTGCGGCGCGATTTGATTTTCGAACTATTAGAAAGCGTTTAGCGAGTTCATTACGATATCTGGCAATTAATCGTTTAGGTATTTAAATATACTTATTGCGAAATACAAACGGTAGATTGATATGATTAAATCAGCTTTAGACAACTTTACTGCTATATTAAAATATCGTATATACTCGGTGAAATGCAATTTCCTCAATATGTTTATACGGTCCGCGATAAAGAAATCTCCACGGATTACATATTATATGCGCATAGCTGTATCATGTATAATATCCTATATCGAAAACTACTATATCGTGCATTATAAAATTATAGTATAAGTAAGCGGTCCCGTGTACGCGTTAATCGATTTTTTTCCCAACGTATATACAGTATACTATATATACTTATTTATTTTTTGAAGGTATAGGTATTCTCGCCGGTCAACATTTCAAATTGGTTTTTATAGAGAAACTGTTCACGAACATAACATGTAATAATATTATAACTCGATAAACGTTTTCTACTTTTCCCAACACAATAGGTTGATACGTCTTATTAGATTATTAGAAATGTGTGCTTTAGATATCACCACTGTACTACTTACATCTGTATGATGTATTCGAGAACAATAATACGCAAAAAAGTTACGCATTTATCATATTTTTTTAAAAAAGTATATAATAGCACATCGGTATATCATTACGACGGGTTTTGAAAAATGTTTAAAAGTATGTACCTATTCGTTTAGCCGACGACGTGCGTATACAATATTAACCATCGCTGCAGCAGTTATTAATATTTATGAACTGGATGAAAAAGAATTATTATTGTATTCATTATTGTTTATTTTCGTAACAGTTTTTAAAGGATTCAAACACAATGGAGTTCTACGGGGAAAAAACGTCTCGGTCCTGTCCAATGCTTATACGAATTCAGCTTTATTATAGTTTCGTACGGACGGAATGTTATATATTTTTTAATGTTTTTGATATAATGCACATAACATATATATTACCGTTTGCTATTTTTTCGACTCTTAAGATATAATCATAACGCGCACATATATATAATGTACATATAATACCCGCATATGTGTATGTATATAGAACGAAAAAGAAAAAAAAATTCAAAACCCGTTTTCTTCCTCTTTTTAATTCTTGAGAGAGAGGGAAAAAAAATCCAGTTCTCGAATCCCTTTCCCAGGAGGCTATCGCATACGGCATATTATATACAGTACTGCACACATGCGGCACAATAGAGTTATTCAGCGTCGTCGCGGTCGTGTCGTAACTCATACTCGCTCGACATAATGCGCGGTCAACGTAACAAAAAAAAAAAAAATAAATAAATAAATAAATAAATAAATAAAAACCCCCGAAAAATTTTCACTGGATCTCGAACTTGTTCGTTGTTGTATAATATAAAATATATCATATATATATATATGTACATAATACGTAAGAGCATGATGTAGAGAAACGCGACAACAATCGGACGGTGAATATAGAATTGATATCGCCAAACGAATAATGTACAATATGCTCACACACACACACACACACACACACACACACGCACGCACACACACGCACGCATTGCCGCGCAAGCCGTAATAAAAGCAGTTCAGGGACGGAGACGACCGCAGTGGCGCGGCAAAAAGATTTTTAAATTCTCCAAGACTACGCGTCATGCGGTCGGGTTTCCGTACGAATTATATATTACACACACACACATTTTGTTGATGTTATATGATTACCAATAATGGTCTGATGAATGTACCGAAATGTGTGCGTTTATATCGTCGGAGTCGTAAAATATTAACGTATCATCTCTTAAGGACAACTACACCTTAAAAGGATGTGCAACCTTAAAAAGTTTCACAGCAGTAGGAGTGTGAACTTCGTTCGTGGAACATGTAGTGTAGTCTGGATGGGTATTTAAATACGTGTTGGTGCGCCGTCGTTCGTAAAAATATGGTCACCGCGTGATTGCTGCAGCAGCAGGATACGGTAAATAATACGACGCAGGATATCTATCCGTACGCATTACGTATTTATTTACATGAATATCGTAATAATAGTACAGGACTATAAGTATGCGCTATTATACGGTCGGTTCGGGTCACGCGTATACAAAAATATGTATGTGCGTTTATTTGTGCAGTGCAAGCCGGACACCACATAAATATTATGTGCATAAACGCGAATGCGGGGCTAGACCATCATATAATATAATGTGTGGCAATATGATTTGTGTTGATAAAAAATAATTTCTCCTCCCGCGAATAGGAAAATTACACAGTTTTCGACGTTTCGGAACGACCGGATAATATATACGCGCATCAATGTCGTATAATACGTGCGGCCGCGTATAGGTAAAAGTATTTCTCAGGATGTGTTCGCACATAATGCGCGCATGTGTTTGCTTAAGGTCGGAAAACGATTTATTTTCTTTTTTTATTCGTATTTAACTTTTTTTTCTCACTAAAATACGCGATCGCAAAACGAGTGGCGTAAATTATTGTTGGTTTATTGTACGTGATGTTTGCATAAACGCGCACGTCGAACGCAGAAACAAGGTCACGGCGACGGTGGTGGCGACCGCGTGACTCTGCCAGCCATGGCGTGAACTATGACTTTGAGAATAAACTTTCACACACGACAACAATATAATATAATAAATATATGTATTTACGTCGGCTGGAACACTCTTTACATGCGTGCGAACGAAAAACACACACAGTCGAACACTGCAGTTATTCCTTCGTTCACATCGATCGGAGGAGAGTGTATTTTATATGCCATAATAATGCATAGACGATAACAACAAAATAACAATAAAAATAAGGACACGTCCGGAACACACGCGTTTTTCATCGTCATCATCTGCCACAGATCGACGGACGAACGTGTACGTCTAAAAAAAAAAAAAATAATATATCGTGTACGTTTATCGAGACCCGATGAGAACCTGCGGCCACCCCAATATCCTACACCGTGCACAAGAGATCGTAAGGTAAACGTATGTGTGTGTGTGTGTTCAAGTGTTCCGTACCACTAATGTATAGCGTTTATATGGAATATTATAGACGAGCAGTGCACCGCGGTTTGATGCTGCAGGTGGTTCGCGATCGGTAAATAAACGCGCGAGACGCTCTCCGTCAAAACACGCCTCTTTCCGGACCCGTTTTCGAGATGATGAGAGTCTCGAGGGATTTTTTTTTTTGTTTCTTTTTTTTTTTTTTTTAGATCCTGAAAAAGCCATCTCGAGTTTCCGCACGCCCACGACTTCCGCGCGGACCGGCCTGTTGCTACGACAATACTATGCATACGTTGCTGCAGCGTGTACGCTTATTATTACAATCGATCGACGATTTTGGACCGGTGTCTCGTCTCTGCGTGCTATACATACAAGTGTAGTTTTTCAATCCGGGAATCGGGTTTCGAGGGAAAATGTTTACACGCAATTATCGAGAGCATTATAATATGATTGTAGTCTGCCTGCAGGTGTGCTAAACGTACAGTACGCTGCAACTATGTCGTATAATATGTACCCCTTTCTACATGGTGGAAAACGATTTCCAAACGCGTGTTTGTGCACCCGAGGGTGTTACGATACGATGTTTTTTTACAAACGTATGTTATCGGAAGAACAATACGCGTTGGTGATTGGCATTATCCATGTTCGAAAATATCGTATACGGATATATAAGCCTGTATCAGCGCGTCGAGTAATAATATTTTGAGGTTCTATGCCACATGTGTAGACTCGTTTCCGAACTGTACAGCAATTTTTATACTGGATCAACTATAATAAAATGTATACCTACATAAAGAATATATATATATATATATATTATCAATAACTAATTGCAGAACCCGAACAAGACCATTTTTTTCCAATTTATCAAATTTGAGTCGAAAAACATAAAACTTCATTTCTCCTTCATCTCGCGTCAATCAATGTTTTCCATGACGTACTAATTTTTGATATGTAAAATATTACTGCATTTTGTGGATAATATGACGTCTCGTTCCTGCAGTAAGCTATAAAATGTATAAAATATATTTACCTGCTGTTTATCGTACAAATTGATAACAATACAGTATAGGTAATAACTTTCTGCGGTTAGTGTTTTCAGGTAACACGACGGAAAATATTTACTCAGCAATCGAATTCGATTCGTGTGCTAGAAAATAACGAGCCAAAAATATATTTTAATAACGTCCCCCTACCATTGTTTGTTGGACAACATTATTGTATAATACGTGTGTGTTTTAATCGACTTGAAACCCGTCGATCGTAAAATCGTAAACAAGTGTGATAAAATTGTTAGGCGGTGGACCAAGCGATGCGCACGGATATCACGTTGTTAACGTACACAAGCTATAATATTATATTATGTGCAGAAATTGCTCGTACAGTGTGTCGCACGACGATTCGTCTATACGTGTTATAAAGACGTGTACCATGCAATATTTGTAAATCTTATATCGAGACATTCGCTATAATACATGTATTGTATTTCCCTTAAAAATAGGTACCATGCGTTGTGGCGACAATAACGTCAGCAGCAGTTGATAATTAAAATGTTTTTCTCGAGCCGTGCGATCGCATTCGTATTATGAGAACAAACCAGCATGAATTAGCATGTATCGACAAATACAGATTTTATGGCTCGAGAGCCAGAGGTGGTTTGACAATTTTAGTTGACCTGGGCAAGCCTAAAATATTCCACCCACCCACTCACCCACACATCAATTTGATATTTCACCAAAAAAAAAAAAAATTCAGTGGTCGAGTTATAACTTATTAGCAAGGTTTGGAAAGAACATGGGTTTGAAATACTTTTAATGAACTTGAACGATTTTTTAGGAGTTCAACTTTATTTACCATTTTAAAATATATTTATAATTAATAAATATTGATTAGTTATGGCATATTAGTTGATATAAATATGTTTTAAAATGCAAAAAAAAATTGAGCAGAGGTTCCCCGGCACCCGCAGGTTTTGTGAAAGTTTTTATAAAATAGTTATATGTAACATCGAGAAAATAGCAAATTTACGTTGTTATTAGAATGAATGAATTTAATGTAAAAATTTAGAATTTCTTTTTTTATTTTAAAATGTAATATTATAATAAACATTTTTACAGATGGTAAAAATTGTTTTTTTTATTATTCATTACTAGTTATAAACAAGAGAAATTTAGAAGGTTTAAAAAATTAGAATTTGGAAAAACATAAATATAATTATATTTAAGTATTACTTTCTTAGTTGATATAGATTTATTTATAAATGCAAAAAAAATTGTGAAGGGGTTCCCCGGCACCCGCAGGTTTTGTATAAATTTTGAACAAAATAGTTAAGTATTATATCAAGAAGGTATCTAATTTACGTTGCAATTAGAATGAATGAGTTTTATGTTAAAATGTAGAGTTTTTTATGTTATATTAAAATGTAATATAAATAATTGTATGAATGATGTATGACTGGTTCAAATTTTCTAAAAATTGTTTGTAAATATCAAAAATTGTTTTATGATAATTTATTACTAGTTATAAAAAAGTGAAATTGATAAAAAAATAAAAATAAATAAAATATCATCAAAACATAAATACAATTATAATTAATACATCCTTAGTTGATATAGATTTGTTTTAAAATGGAAAAAAAATTGCGAAGGGGTTCCCCGGCACCTGCAGGTTTTGTAAAAATTTTGAACAAAATAGTTAAATATAATATCAAGAAGGTAGTTAATTTACGTTGCAATTAGAATAAATGAATTATATGTAAAAATGTAGTGTTTTTTACGTTATTTTCAAATTTAATATAAATAATTGTATGAATGATCACTGATTTAAATTGTCTAAAAATTGTTTAAAAATATTAAAAATTGTAAGTGATATTGAGAATAAAATTAAAAAAAATTAAATATCATCAAAACATAAATACAATTGTAATTATTACATCCTTAGTTGATATAGATTTGTTTTAAAATGTAAAAAAAATTTAGCAGGGGTTCCCCGGCACCCGTAGGTTTTGTTTAAATTTTGAACAAAATGGTAAAATATAATATCAAGAAGGTAATTTACGTTTCAATTAGAATGAATGAATTTTATATCAAAATGAAGAGTTCTTTATGTTATTTTAAAATGTAATATTTACAATCGAATGAATGACATTTCTAATTTAAATTGTCTTAATATTCTTTATATGTATCAAAATTGGGTTATTATTATATATTACTAGTTTTAAACAAATTAAATTTAGAAAAAATTAAAAAAAACTAGATGTTGAAAAACATAAACACAGTTGTAGTTATTACATTCTTAGTGATATAGATATGTTTTAAAATGCAAAATAAATGCGTAGGGGTTCCCTGGCACCCGCAGGTTTTGATAAAATTTTAATAAAATAGTAATATATAATATCAAGAAAGGTTATCAAATTTACGTTGCAATTAGAAAAAATGAAATTTAATGTAATGATTTATAATGTTTTTTAATTAAAATTTAAAATGTAAAATCGTAAGAAATATTTATTCTTTTGCTACCCTATTTTAAAAAAAGTAGAATTTAAAATAATAATTATGTCAGATGTTATAAATCCTATTACATTATTCATTAAATAATGTGATATACCTAAATATATTGGGAGTGTGTGAAATACAATAAGCACTGATTGGGACGCAAGTTGACGAAAAACTGTTAAATAGTGTTGGATAAAAGTATTATAGTATTTGACTATCAATTACTATTTGACTATCAAAGTTCATTGAACAAGCAGTAGCGGCTGACCATCATATACAACAGAACAGTCTTGGTTTTTCAAAAGAGCATGTATTGAAGTCCAAGGAGTAGAAGACTGGGAAAAGATGTTCGACGACAAAGCTCTGAGAAAGGGTTGGACAAGCATATACATGACCGACTCCCAAAGGTCATTAACAGGCAGGTGAACTTACATACATACATAATTGCGTTATTAAATAATACCTACAAATAAACCATCTAAAAGCCGGTATCAATGTGGAAGGCTATGAACACATTATGAGCTTTCGTCGGCAAATTTATATTAATAATGAAGACATTTCTAAACATCCCAGCTCATTGATAATCAACCATATCGATAACCAGTTTAGAATTTTCTTTACTGACGACACTTTAACTTGTTTCCTTTGTAAATCTAATGGTCACACTTCTAATAATTGTAAAATAAACCCTGAAAGTAAACCTTTAAGCGAACGTGCCACCAACCTAATTAATCTCAACGTACACAATGATACATCCGAAACACTACCTATACCTTCAGATATTACTAAATCACCCCCAACTAAAAACATAATTCTAATGAAGAATTCAAGTCTGCTAATTTTTCACTAGAAACGGACCCTTCAACTTCTTTAATATCCAACCAAGAAGAAGCTCTAGCATCTACTTCCCCAATACACGGTATATACAAAAGACCAATCTCTGACTCGTCATCATTAAAACCCCCTGACTCGCCTGTAAACTTAAATTCCTCCTTCACCACAAAGGAAAAAGAAAAAACCATTAAGAAAGCAAAAATACAATCTCGATCGAGCTCAGCCCACAGATTAAACATTAATTCCGAGGAATGGCTAAAAGCATTGAAACCAATTGAAGAACATTTATTATGACCATCTACCAATCACTTTCAAACAGTTCCTATACATATTTGATAATTTCACTAACAAATCTCTCAACATCCACACACTCATTGAAGAAGTTAATATTGATCTATCAACCCTAATGGACTTAATAGATCAATGCCGGACATTAACTTTGGACCGCACACTGAAAAGTCGTTTAACAAAATTATCCAATCTTCTTTTCCAAGCCTTGCCTCCAATATAAAGATTACGTTTAAAACCTCAAAGCCAAAATTACATACCCTAAAACACAAATATTAAATCATCATGAGTTTAAATATCATACAGTGGAACATAAACGGCTTAGTCAAAAAACTAAACAACATTCAAATACTAAACAACAAATATAACCCCATCCTCCTTTGCTTACAAAAAACCAACCTCAACGATACATATATCCCATCTTTCAAGAATTACAAACTATACTATTCAAATCGAACCTTTTGCAGTAGGGCTAGTGGTGGGGCGGCAATATTGGCTCGCACTGATTACCCCTCTTCGTTAGTACCTCTACAATCTACTTTCGAAGCAATCGCCATAACTATTCAACTTGAATCTAATATCACCATCTGTAACCTGTACATTCCAAACCAAAAACCATTCTCTTCTTCAGACATTGAAAACTTAATCCAGCAATTACCCCAACCTTTTCTTCTGGTTGGAGACTTTAACAGTCACAGCGAAAACTGGGGATCGGAAAGGACTGACTCCAGAGGTAAAGAAATAAACAAAATCCTTGAAAACGACAACATAATTCTCCTCAACAACGGGGATCACACTAGACTCAATCCGGCCAATGGCTTATTCTCAACTATCGACCTATCACTAGCAATTCCATCTCTAGCTCAACGAATCTCATGGACAACTCTAGTAGAGATCTATGATAGTGATCACATCTCTATAAAAATGTAATTACTAACGCACAAAACTTCCCCCTGCAAAACTCTCCCTAAATTGAAAATAAAAAATCCCAACTGGTGTCTTTTTTCATAACTTATCGAAACTAATTTAGCAACAAATCGTCCTCCAACGGACTGTCCAATCGATATAGACACCTTCCTTATATCCGAAATAATAATAAATGCAGCCAATCTGTCAAAACGAAACCTTTGACAGCAAAACCTTCCGTTCCCTGGTGGAACTCCGAGATAAAAGAAGCAATCAAAAACAAAAATAAATCATTAAAAACCTATCAAAGCTAGGGAAAAAGCGATGACCATATAAAATCAAAACAACTAAGAGCTAAGTCCAAATATCTTGTAAAAATCAGTAAAGAGAACTCTTGGAAAAATTTTACTTCAAACATCACACCCAACATTGACCCCAGCATAATCTGGAACAAAGTAAGATCCTTGCGTGGACATAGCAGAAAAAAACACACTCACCTAGTTAATGACAAATAATACACACAAACCCTAATGAGGTTGCCAACCTATTCGGAGTATTTTTCCAAACAAACTGCTCCGACGATAACTACGATAAGTCATTTCTCAACAACAATATCCAAAATAGAAACACTCAGTATATCTCGAACATTCCTCACACTCTACAGGATCAGATACACCTAAACCTTCCAATCTCTTTAATGGAATTAAATTGGGCACTGAGCAAGTGCGCCAGTCGCTCCCCTGGCCCCGACGATATCCCATACATCTTTCTGCAGAATTTACCTCTCTCAGCACTCGACTATATTCTTCACATATATAACAAAATTTGAAACTACGGTAAACTTCCTAAAGCCTGGAAACACTCATTAGTGATTCCAATATTAAAACCTGGAAATGATAAATTCAAATTAAATAGCTACAGATCTATCTCCTTATTAAACACCATGTGCAAACTGCTAGAAAAGATCATCGACACTAGACTACGCTGGTTTCTAGAAAAGATAAACTACCTAATTCCTCAATAGAATAGTTTCCGCAGATACAAAAGCACATATAATTCTCTAGAAGACATCCAAAACAACATAAAAAAAACTTTCAATAACAAACAAGTCCTAGGACTAGTCGCTTTGGACATAGCAAAAGCCTATGATACAACCTAGAGACCTGGCATACTCGAAAAACTACGAAAAATCATATGCAATGACAACATGTTAAACTTTCTAAAAGATTTCTTATCGGATAGGTCATACCAAGTAAAAATCAATAATTATCTATCTCCCTCCTTCATTCAACAAAATGGAGTCCCCTAAGGCTCTACAATATCAGTTACTCTGTTCCTTATCGCAATAAATGACATATGTGACAATATAAAATTCCCAGTCCAATCCACGCTTTTCGCTGATGACTTAAACATTTTCTGTAGAGACAGAAACCTCAATTCCATCCAACCAGCAATACAAAATACATTAAACTCGCTAATGGAATGGTCATCAAAAACAGGTTTCACTTTCTCGGCTCCAAAATCTCGTTGCATACTCTTTACCAGGTATAGAAAATACAACAAATTAGAATTACAATTGAACAGCATGCCAATTCTATACACCAAAACTTTAAAAATCCTCGGGATAATCTTCGATAACAAGAACACTTGGCAAGCTCATATAAAAGAATTGAGAAAAGCAACATTAATAAAATTATCAAGTTATAACATCATCAAGTTATTAGCACATACTACTTGGGGAGCAAATGGAACTACTCTTAAACAAATATATAAATCCCTCATTTTGTCCAAATTAGAATACGGTTCTTTTTTATACATTGACGCTAAACCATCTGTACTCAAAATGATAGAGACGATACACAACTCGGGCCTAAGACTCGCCACAGGTGCATTTCGTTCTAGTCCTGTTCCAAGCATCTTAAATATCGCAAACACTATACCACTCGACCTGAAAAGAATACACAACGCTACACTGCATAAAGCTAGAAGAGCACAAAATAATATCTTCCCAAACCTAGAAAACACAATAAAATTCAACAACTTCAAGTTCAATTGCTCAGGAATATTCAAACACGAGCATGCAATGGAAAATGTATTTTCTTCTTTTTAATTTGCTTTTAGTTAAAGCAATAACCCAACAATTAAGATAAAAAGAAATATGTAAAAGTAAATATAAATATCAAATTACACCAAATACGTCAAGAACAATGACTTTTAAGAAATATGTAAAATTGAAACACTATATATTACTCTATTTGTATTCAATCTCAAAAAAAAAAATTTCTTGAAATTTTTACCAAATGTTTATATTGACGTTATCTATAGGTGTTTAAGTTTTCAAAGTATTTTGACATATTTTGAATTATTTATAGACAATTTAAATTTTCGATTTTTGTAAATTTTTTTTTTTAATCACCTATAAAATTTAATTGGCTGGCCGAAAACTTTCGAAAATTTAATACAAGGTTTGTAATAAGCTTAACTTATCTTCACTAGAAAATATCGGTGATCGTTTCACTCAAATTTTTTTTATAAGCCCATAAATTTCAAATTTGTATAAAATATGTTAAAATTTCGATGATTTGCAAGTTAGTTTGTTGTTAAAAATTCATAAAATTTTTTCTGTTGACACATTAGGTTCAAAATTTTAACACTAGGTTTTCCATAAGCTAATCTTAAAAAATATGTAAAAAAATTTCTACCGGACTTAAAGGAAAAAAGAATGGGTGGGCCTCGCTTTGCTGTACAGTTGGGAGTGGAGTGTACCACGTCTATAGGATAGGTCATTATTACAATGGATTTGTTAAATTTGAATACAATGATAGATATCATTGTATACGAATAACGATTCTGAACAGAGTTAATATGTTTGTCTAAAATGTTAATTTAATAATATAGTGTTTTATACTTAAATTGAATTACAATGCAATTTCCCAAAAATTTAAATTTAAAACAGTCATAAAATTTTTTCTTTTAAGTCTGGTAGAAATTTTTTTATATATTTTTGAAGGTAAGCTTATAGAAAACCTAGTGTTTAAATTTTGAACCTTAAGTATAAACAGAAAAAATTTTATGAATTTTCAACCACAAAATAACTTGCAAATTATCGCGATTTTAACATATTTTATACAAATATGAACTTTATGAGCTTATAAAAAAAATTTGAGTGAAACCATCTTCGATATTTTTTAGTTACAATAAGTGTAACTTATATTTAATCCTTAAATACATTTTCAAGAGTTTTCAAGACTTTTTGAATTATTACAAATATTTAAAATCGTTTGACCATAAATCGCTATTTTATGCAATTTCGTAAAAATTTAAATTTCAAACGGTCATAAAATTTTTTCCTTTTGGTCCGGTAGAAAATTTTTTATACATTTTTGAAGATTAGTTTATGGACAAACTAGTGTCAAAATTTTGAACCTTAAGTATAAACAGAAAAAATTTTATGAATTTTTATCTACAAAATAACTTGCAAATTATCGTGATTTTGACACATTTTATACAAATTTAAACTTTATGAGATTATAAAAAAAAATTTGAGTGAAACGATCACCGATATTTTCTAGTGAAGATAAGTTAAGCTTATTACAAATCTTGTATTAAATTTTCGAAAGTTTTCGGCCAGCCAATTAAATTTTATAGGTGTTTAAAAAAAAAAATTTACAAAAATCGAAAATTTAAATTGTCTATAAATAATTCAAAATATGTCAAAATACTTTGAAAACTTAACTATGTATATACTACGAAGGAGGTATCTGTTTCATCAAACGAATTATGTACTTGGAAATTATTGTCAAAGGTTGACCAAAAAAATAAGCATTTTACTTTTCGATTCGGGTCATCTAATGATATTTATTTTATTTTGGAAAACATTCGATAGGCAATAATTTATTTAAAAACTCACATTTGTCGATGTGCAGACTGGCCAACCGATAGATGTATAATATAGTAATTTCAATCCTGAACGAATACATAGTTGAATAGTTCTGTACCTATATAAAATATAAATTATTTATATACGGTGATTTAATTACTTATGCGTTGTACAAAATACAAAACAATATAGTATTCATTATAAAATATATACGACACTACCTATATTATTATTACTACACTCAATACACGCTGCCGGCAAATCGCAATGAAAATTGAAACCAGAATAAACGAACTTTTACTCTGCAGCTTTGATAGGCGTAAAATAAATTATGCATAACAGATTTCAACCATAATAAACGTGTATTGACACATAATAATTAGATGAGAAACATTAGACATAGAATACTCACTATGAGAATATTATCATCAACCGTTGAAATTCAACGGCTGCAACGGTGACATCGGCTCACCTTGATTCGAAACACGTTATATATCGCGAAACAACATTTTGCAATAGGTAATATAAATAGTTTTACTATATTTAGGCTTTTTACGTGATAAAAATTTAATATCTTAATTTTCTATTTAATATTTGTTTCTTTGTAATAAAATAAGTGTTTGAACATTTGTAGTTTTGTACATTATAGCATATTACAGGAACACCAAAAATTGTTTTTACCCTGTAAAAACGTCGTATAAGAATTTGGGCAATGGACTGGCAAATCTATCATAGGTAGGTTATACTTGATAAATATTGGTGTAGCAAATCAAATAAATATATAATAGTAAAATAAAACAAAAATTTTTAAATTGTTAAAACTCATAAAAAAATATATAAAATAAATGAGCTATATTCTAGATAGGTACCTTATTAAGCTCGTGATAATTATGTTTATAATGGAATACGTTCAAGTATATTATTGAATTAAAATATTGTTATGTTTTAAAAATTTGGATGATTAGAATTATGTGATATTTTAGCTTCAGTTTGTGTGGGTCTAATAATATAATATTTATTATCGCTTATCGCTAAATTATAATTTATAGTAATTGCACTCACTACACGGCTAGCAGGTTATTCCTATATGTACTTTGAAACCACATCATATTAATGTATGAATATATATTATTTTATTGTCTGAGAATCTAAATTCACCTAATACTTTATGTTTTATGCTTATGCAGGAATGGATAGTCCCAATTTTGAGAATATAAATGAAAAACTATTTTAGTGCATATTAGATTAATAAATGTTAATTAAAAGTTTAAGAAGGTACTCGTGATATAAATAATGACAATTTCCAACCATAACGCCTATGGAAATATTAAAAATTCCTATTCATCACACCATTTCCCTATAACCTTTTAAGGATAATACACAATATATCTAGGGGTCTTACCTTAATAAAATCGATGTAGTACGGCCTCAGATATGTGTGTCACTCGTGGTGTGCTTCAATCTGAATAGGCTTCTCGAATATGGTCGTTCATTTTAAACTATTAATTCAATTCATTTAACACTGTTTTACTATTGAAGTAGTATAGTATAAAAATTAAATATTAATAAAATATTTTGTTTCAATATTATTTATTATTATGAATTAGCAAAATGTATAGAAATAAAATTTGGATATTAATAAATAATAAAATATTTTATAAACTTCGGTATAATAAAACTAATTTAGATAGATAATATTTATTTGACATAGAATATTGCCATCATCGGTGATGCCTGCTGGTGCAGTATGATCTGAAACGCCATTTTACCAAAGATAATAAAATTAATTATTAAAATGTGTGATTTGAAGAAAATCCTTGGTTCTATCAGTATTATATTTTATTTAATGAGCTTTCTGTGTTATATCATTATTCACTTGTTATAATATATATGTAATAAAATTGATGTTGAAAATTATCTTTGAATGTAATCTC
The DNA here is from genome assembly GCA_025469195.1 of Chaitophorus viminalis. NCBI lineage: Eukaryota > Metazoa > Arthropoda > Insecta > Hemiptera > Aphididae > Chaitophorus > Chaitophorus viminalis. The sequence goes on along the minus strand of JAIPRK010000840.1, from coordinate 42,484 downwards.
GATTATCAAATTTTTCTTATAAACTGATAATATTTGGTGTTATTTATAACAAATATAGTATTAAATACATTTTGATATATAAATATATTTTATCATTTAAAAAATAATATAATTTAGTCTAATGGGCCACCACTCACCAACATGATTAGTGCCATATACAGTATGTAAATTAATTGGAAAGTCAGTTATTAATCCCAATATAATGCAGATATTAAAGTTCCATTTTTTTTTAACATGATATGGGACTGACTTATAGCCCATCTTTTACCACGGTTAAAAAAATCCAAAATGTAATTAATATTAATATGGACATAAAGAGCTGCTGAAATTGAAGATGTTTAACAGTAGTTAATACGATTACTAAGAAATTAAAAAACCGTATGATTTTAAAATTTGCTATATTTTTTGAAAATATAAAATGATCTCATTCATTACATATTATGTTGAAAAAATAGAACTTTAATATTTGCATTATATTTGGAGTAATGAATACTGACTTTTCAATTAATTTACATACTGTATAAATACAAAGCTCTGGTATTTTGCATGTTCAAGCCACCTCTGTCGAGAGTTAGTGTAAAAATATTGTTTTAGACTTTTAGAGGAAACGATCTAGTCATGGGCCGCACTACGGAGAGCGTTTGCGTGGTACATCGGGGGGTTTTTTTTTTTCATATACATATATTTTTTTTAACAAAAAACCGTCGAGTAACTCTACATATTATTATGGTGTTATAAAATGCGGAAAACGCACGGGCGAAGATGCTAAATACACCGAGCATAGTACATTGTATTGTATACATATATAAATTTATACGAATCGGTCAGGACGCGTTCAGTAAACAATGGCATGTGTGTGTGTGTGTGTGTGTGTGTGTGACTGAGAGAGAAAGAAAGAGGGATAACGATTGTGCCGGGGAAACGGTCGGACAACATAATGACCGGTAATTTCGGCTTACTGGACACGTCAAAACGAGCTCGAGCACTTCGTGTTCGACTCGTCCGGGACACTTTGCAGTAAAAAGTTTAACACGATTATGTTATTATATTATTTTTATTGTTATTTTTATATACATTTAAATTTATATGATATTTATATATGTTTTATGCACAGGAACGTGATAATAAAATATGGTGTACAGCCGTCGAGGCGAATTTTGTCGAAAATTTCACATCGCCTAATAATAGGAGCGGGTCCAGACTATTAGACAACGCGGGAAGTTTCTTTAAATTTAAAGAACACACATCTGAGAAAACGCGTTATCCGCTTCATACTATAATATGGTATATATAAAATATGTGTTGTTTATTTTTATAAATTATAAGTACATTTAATTTGTTTGAAATAAACTTTTGTTGTGGCTAAAGTCATGGTCGCAGATACGTCTGAAACCATAAGCTTCACAATAGTTTCTGACTTTTTTTTAGAAAAAAAAAAAAAAAAAACTAGGAGAGCGATCGGCCCGATTACTTCTCCCCCGCCCTTGTTCTTTGATCTCCTCCTATGTATATCCAGGTATACATCGGGGATTGCACGTGGCGGCAACGGTGGCGATAGCGTTGATACAAATTTTTTATCGATCAACCGTTTCCTGACACGGTCCTCTGTCATGGGAACGAGAGCACGTTAAATGCCGACGGCGATCTAGACGGATATAATACTATACATTGAGAGAATAGTCATCTCATAATCGACCGTGTTCAATGACGCGTGCTGCTGCAGGGGGGTGGTTTCTGGTGTACCTATACATATATACGTGTTCGCGCGCGTACATGGCGCGTATAATCGTATATTCGTGTACACGCGCGTACGACTTTCCAAAACGGTTCTACACGTCGTCGTCGTATAGGAGAAGAGAACAAAAAATAACACTATATCGAGTCACACGATTTGTCGGCAAGCGTACGATCGTTATTATTATTATTATTATTATTATTATTAAGCGTCGGGTTCGTTACAAATAGGTACAAATTGAATTTATACGCCGCCGCAGCGGATCGGTCATCCGTTGTTATAACTCGTTTTCTGGGGTCCGGTTTCTACGTCGCCGTCGTATAACGCTCGTGTGCGTGTATATTATACGTCTTGTTTCTATACTGCCAGTGGTGAGCGGGTACATCGGATACATCACGTCGCAGCATCATCGGACTAATCACGTGTTCTATCACGAGTCGTCTCGTTTATATGCGCACCCCTTGCCCCGCCATCGACCGTCTGCGAGTGACCGTTTTGTCACCCGTCCGTCGCGAGATAATGATTATAAAATCATTATCCGGTTAACCGGTCGCGCGCGGGAAACCAGTTTCCCTTTTATGTACTTCGGGTACATTGGGACCATCGATGGCATGACGATGTAAGCCAATAGTTCTAAACCTATAGGGCTTGCCTTCCTAGGGACGTGTGAACAATTTTAAAAATACCTAGGTACACGAAACATGAAAACTTTATTGAATAAACTAACAAATTGACAACGTTTTATTTACATTAATCCAATAACCAACATTTTAAAGTGGCGAGGGGGGGGGAACGTAGACTGGTACAATATTATGAAAGAGGGAAGTATGCTTAACAGATTGAGAGCGATGTGTGTGATCGCGATCACCACTGCAGCACGAACCCGTTGTATAATTACCCGTATAATAACACCGTTGAAATTACAAACTATGTTGGTTTAAAACCGCTAAAAACTAGAAGATTAGTAAATGATATCACGTTTATGTATAAAATCCTGAATAGTGTTATCGACTGCCCAGAATTATTACAAAAAAATGGCCTTCAAGTACCCTCTTTTAATTCAAGATTTAACCCACCCTTCTATATTCTTCATTCTAAAAATAATTACTAATAGTCCAGTGTGCCGTCTACCAACATCATGTAATTTAATTCATAATTTAGATTTTTTTTTCGACTCCTGTAATAAGTTAAAAACTTGTGTTTATAATTTAAATCTAAATATTTAATTTAATTTAATTGTATTAAATTATTCTTAATTTAGCGATATTTAGTTGTACTCTTACCCTTTGGGGTCTTAAATATTTATTTAATTTGAATAAATATTGTTATTATTATTATTATTATTATAATTATACTGCAGTGGCTTGGCGTAAGAAAAAAAAAACTTGGTAAAAATTATCAATACATATTCCGCATGCCTTAGCCGACCTAAAGATTTCAGTCTGCAAGGGGACAATACGAGGACGAAAAAGGAATTAGGTTTCGTTTTGCTGCGCACGGTACATGAAGTGCGTTTGGAAATCTTGGGGTCGATATACATACTACGAACAACGGAATAGATGCTAATATTTCGAACAATTTTACGGCTATCGAATTCCACGTGCAAGCTCATATTATTGTTTTCTTTTATTTTATATATATTACAGCTTTTAGCCGTACGGGGCGGATTTAGGCTAAAAACTTTTATCGATTTCAGGATTACGTGACATAATGGTGGCCGTATATATTACGTTCCTGTTGCATATTTGTGTCCCGATAACGAGCGCCTCTCCTTCGATCTCTCCACTACCCCTGGGTATACGGATTCGAATCCTGCGCGCATTATAATAAATCAAAAAAACCATCTGTGGCGCGTGGTGTGCGTATAAAAATATATAACATATACGTGCGCGGTCGTTGTGAAGCGCACACATGGTATTTCGGTTGACAGGACGTCGTCGTCGTCATCGGCGTATACGTCTGCAACACACGTGCGGTGCACTGCACGGATGAGGGACGTCGTCGGGTTAATTATAACGCACCCGAACTCGATTTGTCCTCCGGGACGATGAAACGATAATATTATATTATAATATAATATGTGAAATAATCGCGCGCGAACAAGACTAATGGCTATAATTAGTGGTGGGCATATTTGTCAAATCCGAATTTAGTAAATCCGGATTTGACAGGTTATCCGGAGTATCCGGATTATTCAATTCAATTTTGCTGTTCGATGTCTCATTTTTAAATTCTAATTATATTTAAATTCTTTAACATACATTTTTGAATGGGTATATTATATTTCTGACGCATTCAACTACCAGTGTTGTTTTGTGCTTAGCAATAAAAATAATTAATTAATCTGAATAATCCGAATAATCCGGATAATTCGGTAAATCCAGATATGAATTTAATTCAAATCCGGATTTGAATATTCGGATATTCTGAAAATTCAGATGTTCGGATTTGATGCCCATCCCTAGCTATAATAACGATACGTTATTACGTGTCGCACAATATACAGTTATTCGGTTTTTATTTTTACCAGGTTCTTCACTTAAAACTATACGCATGGCCGACTCATCGGTGTGACCACCCAATAACCTTATCAATATATTATATTCGGGGAGTGCGATAATATATTACATGTCCAATGTGTATTTATAAACAAGTCACTCGTCCGGGCCCGTTCGGAAAACGATTAATTACGACGGGCGTTAAAAAAATAAATATCACGCAGTACAAAATGTAGATATTCCCGGTCGGTTTTTAATACGCGTGCTTACGCTATGCGTTACGTCGCCGTGAGCGCAATTAATTATCGAGACGCGCGCTCGTCCGCGTTAACTATTTTAACCAGACGGATTGATTGAACGCGCGCGAGAGCCCAGGGCAAACGAAAAAACCTTCATACGTGGTTCATACGCTTCCACGTAGCGCATACTATAATATATAATATACAATAGTGTGTTGCGGCAATATTGATTCCGGTTGATAAAACAACAACAATATTCAGTGACACGCTGGACCATGTTTTTTGCGAGCAGTAAACCATAAGAACTAAGACTCCAGCACTCGGTCGTAAAACAAAAACACGTGATTCGCAAATTCGTGTACATGTTACCATGGCGTGTGCTCGACGTTTTTAAACAAAAATAGAATGTAAATTTCGACATAATTTAAAACAGCAATATAATTTGTTCATTTCTTTCTGCACAATCTCGAACATCAGAAACAAATACGAGTATTTAATTTAATTATACTGAATAGGTACCGCACCATTCAGTCGGTTCAAAACATGTATAATTGTGAGTTATATGTAGTTACACTATATATTATATTGTGTTATCGAATTCCCGAGATGAATTTTTGCAACGTGTAAAGTATCTTTTCTGATGGTGCGTAATCATGCATAGGTACGCGGCAGTTGAATGTTTAACAATCCGTTCGCATTATTATAACAGTCGAAACAAAATCCGCAGTTGTATAAGTCATTGGTATCTGATTTTTATTACTTTTGAGACTATGTCTTTTGACACGGTCAACGTATACGGCGACGTATACGTACAATACATAAATAAAGTCATACTACGGCGGATAGGCGTAGGTGGCATGTACTCGTAACTATCATCACGGACGGGTGTGCACCTGCGCGCGTATATTAATCGGTAGACAAAAACGGAATTCGAGGGACAACTACATTGGCTATACGTAGGTTACTCATCCATCACGACCGATACCTATACGCGTATAATAATACAGAATACTGCAGTTACCGCACGAATACTTCGTGGCCGTCGTATTTATGGCCCCACGTTTCCAAAACTGATTATTTCGAATTTCGATGCACTGCAAAAGATTTAACGAAATTAATAATGGTCAATATAATATTATAACAATTATATAAATATATTATTATATAACGACATTGCTGTAATATTAACAATCGCTGTGTGTATATTATATAGTAAACATGGTGATGATATGTCGGTTATGGTCCACTTATACAGCATGCACGTGTGTATCAAATACTCAAGAAAATCATTTTAAACTTCTAATCGTCACCCAAGAGGAACGCATCCAAGCACATTTACCAGAAACTTCAAAGCGCATGTCAATTAGATTCTTTCAGACTCTGAAGCTATGAGTGCATTGAATCGCGTGCAAAGTTCGCAACCGACAATGGCTACTTGATAGTATATATTTTAAAAAACTATAGCTCCCACACATTGTAATGATAATAACACGGAAAACAAGACCCGTTGCGTCAGACTTCATGATATTTGATACGTACAGGGTATTATATAGTCATATCTTATATTTCTGTCCGTTTACATCTCTTTATAGATCGCGTGTGTCGACGCGCTAACATACTTTATTATGCATTTCGTTTTATTTTCACCAAAAGAAGAAAATAGACTCACGCTGCAGCGCTCTTTACTGGTTGCCGGAGAGTATATATATGTATATGTATAAAGAGGTAGGTTTCCGCCGACCACGGATTAAAATTTAAAGGGATTACGGAAGAGGGGAAAAACGTGTATCAATATAATACCGCTGTAACGATAATCGTACGAATATTACCCGTCGTCGCAGCCATTAAACAAGATTCAGCTGCACGCGAACGATATAAGAATTACCTACGGTTTTACACGAAGAGACGTGCACGGGATTAGAGGTACACGGGCAACAATAAAATAACGGGCATTTATATGTGCGATCGACACGTATACATTTTATATTATTGACTTTGGTCGGAGAAAAGAAATAAACGTCCGGCGGCATCGGTCGGGATACGCGCGATGTATACCGCCGTCTATAGCTGCTATATTATTATCATACTACACATTCACGGCGAGTATGTGCAGCGCTGCGTCGAGACTTATTCCGTGCGGGGATTCGACGACCGCAAACATACGCACGACAATAATGATGATGATAATAATAATAATATGTATACGAAGTGTAAACAAATTCAAATATCGTAACGCACATTAATGCGTGTGTGAAAATATGCGAATGCGGAATGGAGACGTGTATTATATATGAACAAGCGGCGGCGGTGATAATCTTCTTTACGGTTTCCATCGTACATACATGATTTGTGCACAAAACGTATACATTTACAATAATAACATACGTGTGTATACACTGAAACGTAATATATCATTATGACGCGCGTCCGCCCATCGGCTTTTGTCGACGACCCGCCGTTTATTTTTTGCGTATTTATTTTTTTTCCCGTACTTTTTTTTTCTACTCTTTTTAGGTACTTTATTTCTTCTTTCGTATTCCGTTCGAACGATTAGGTCGAGAAAATAGTACGCGTACAAGCGCGGGTGGGAACATAATATACAGAACCGGTAAAAGAGAAGGGGGAGGCAGAGAATAACCGATTGTCTGTCGGCCAAAGTCTTCATTACGATTGGGGTGGCGTGGTCGCGTTCGCTACGTGAAATCCGATCCCGTGCGCGTCACGTATAAAACCTTCGGCGCGACGACGACGGCTGCACAGCACCTGCTGCGTTTTGTCGTTTTCCGTATTGTACGCGTAATCAGCTAGAAAACTGTATATTATAATATAATACGCTTGTGATATTAAAATATACTCCGAAAATACGACATGTATGCACCCGCATAAGCGTATAATTACTATGTGTTCATGCGCCACACGACAGGGTTTTTATAGGTACCTACTAATCATTTCGTTGTAAATATTAAAAGCACGGTCCTGGAAATGTGAGGTTTTCCGATTATCAAAACCCAAACATCAATATTACTTAATAGTTAATTGCGATCCGAAAATCGTATAGACAAATCGCAGAATTTAATGTTTGTTGAAAAATCGTGTAAATCATCCGCAGGGACATATGCAATCTCTTAGCCATATACAATAGGTACTATGGAAAAATTATGCAACACTGCACATGCACTCGTACTAATTGTCTAATTATTATATTTTATTATTTCAGATTGTTCCCAGTTATCGAACTTTTTTTATTTTTTTATTTTACATTTTTATAATATACAATCTATTTTTGTGGAACAATAAGAATATGTGATGATGGAATATTTAACATGATTGATTGATGGGAGGAGCTACCCAGTGGTAACACTGCCCTTACTTGAGGTTACTGTTTTTTTTTTTTTTTTGTTTTTATTTATTAATTAGTTATCGAACTTGATAATAATAACCTAATAATACTACCTAGTACCTACCCGTCCTATGGACTGGGGGCACCACGAGCAAACTAGTTACAAAAACGTTAACGTTCGCCTGTACGCATTGGAGAAGAAAAATATAGTTTTTGATTTTCTTTCCTTCTCTAGTGTTTCGTTTCGTCTTCCTTTCTCACACTTTTTGGTGACTTTGATGTGTCATTTGTGCGATTCTAATCATGAAAACGTATGCTATTGTTACGTATTCGATTGCAAGTGTTTATGTTGTTGGTCGTTTTATAAGTAGTTTTATAAGCAAAAGTTTCATCGATAGCTGATTTATTATAATATGCAGTGTTACGAAAACGGGATAGATAACATAATATTTTGTTTAAATCTATTCCTACGCGTGAAAACGTATAGATACAATATATGTTGTGTATATACAGGGTGTTTGCTATACCGTCACGGCTTGTGCGACGCGAACTCTCGACGAATATTACCGCCTCGTACACATTATAATTTATGCTTTTGTGTTCTGGACGCGAAACGATCGAATGAAAAAAATGTGATTAGCGCGTGATAAGCGTTATTTCTTTTCGTCCGGTGCCGTAGCAGACAAATAATAATAATATACCGCACATTCACCGGAGATGTATGACAGTGCGGTATGGTAATGCAATTAAAAACACGATAATATAATTAAACTACCGGACAAACAAATAATACGACTCGCACGCACTATACCAATTATTAATTATATGTATACGGAATAAATAAAAAAAAAAACGAAAAAAAATAACCAAAACCGTAATAATGTATAGTATAAACGTTACACGTGGAACAACTTTACTACATGATAATATAATGCGTATACGCGATATACCGACTCGCATCCGGTGCGTATATTATATAATAATTATAACAATAGTATATATTCATTCGAGCGATACAATGTACATGTATACATATTAATGGGTGCATCGAATAACGATATGTACGATATACCAGCCGCGGTACTACCGTTGTTGTGAAATAAACTGAGCGCCGCCGGTGGTTGCGCGGCGTCGAGGGCTAGGGAGGAAAAAATGTCTACTCTTTTTCCCGGTCGCGTATGCGCGTGCACACGTCATTTCGTTGATAGAATACGATTTTTTTTTTTTTTTTCAAATTTTTTCCATCAAAAACTTTCCCCCCCCCATCCTTGCGTCTTGACACCAAGGTCAGTGCCTCGCGGCTGCTGACGATAATAACGCGCGTTCACGGTCGGCCCGTCAACGAAATGCGCGCATGACGTGCACTGGTGGGTGGATGGCAGAGTCCGTCCGGGTTTTACGGTCCGATGACGCGCGCGCGTTTTTGAAACGCAACGAGTATGTACGATAATATGCACACACCGTGTATAAAATATATAGTATTATATTATATTATTTTTTGTTTCCATCGCAGCACGTACGTACCGCATACCCGGTGACCGTCGCACACATACCGCGTATATAGTGTACACCAGAGATCCGACGCGCTACACAGGTGCGTGAACACGAGGCCCTCCCTATACGTCGTGTGTATACCCGAGGAACGGTGTAATCATTTTTCTCGTTGTTGTTACTATTCTTTTCGCTCTCATCGTCGCGATAAACGCATACGCGTGCGCACGTAAATCCCGGCTCGCTTCCCTTTCGACACCATCATACCCCCGTGGCAAACATCGCCCGACCGATTGAACTAACTGAAACGGAAACCACGTGCACAAGTCGAGTACATAACATTATATAGGTCGAGAGCGTATGTATGTACGTTTGTGCGTTTCCGTCGTGATACTATACGTAATAAGTTATATTACTAATAACATATAGGTACCCATCACGTGAAACGGAGAACCTATACTGGAAGAGAACTTGTGAAAATGCGTCCCTGAACTTGGCTTAGCTGTTAATATTAATAAGCTGTAAGGCTTTAGTAATTTAATTTTAGTACTTTATCAACACAAAGTATAATCTAGTTATTTAAAACTATGGAAACAGTACCAGTTACGTCATAAACTTTATCAAGTACTAAATGGTACGAAATAGTTAGGCTACATGATGAGAAAAAGAGAGAACGAAACAGTCAGATTGCAATTTGAACGGAAATCACAAGAAAGACAACCTACAGAATTGCCTAGAAAGATATGTATTTATGTGGTAGAAAATGATCTGAAAACCCTATAAGTTGAAGATTGGAGAGAGGTTGTATGCAAAATAGAGAATAATGCAAATAGCTAATAGTGTGGTAATAATGGTGACAAAAAATCGTAGACAGTAGCCGCATGTCAGTAAAGTAGAAGAAGAATAAGTAAATATTCGGATTATGGTACAGTTCATTAAAATTTAGTGTACGAAGACTTGAAATCGTTCGGCATCAATTATTGTGATTCTATAAGTCCAAACACTAGCAGTTTGTGTTTTATTATTTTTATAACCGTGTTAAATCGTATATATATATGCTTGAAAAGGCGTTTATGTTTTTTTTTTTTTTATGAAGAAAATATCGAATTCAGCATAAGCGTGTAGAATCGATATTTTCTCCACAAAAAAACCAATTTCACCCGAAAACAACGTAAACGCCATTTAGTACCCTATACAGTTATATCCGCGGCCGCTGAGACCCATCATCGTGATAATAATATATTAATGTATGTTCGCAGTGCATCGATAAGACGTCTCTTTTTCGACCATTTGTTTTATCGACGCTCGTCGAGCGTGTACGATTTTTTTTTCTTTTTACACATCTCAACGTATCGCGCGTTCATCGGAAAGTGTGTGGTGAAGTATACAAATAGTACAATAGTGCATGAACTCCCCCCCCCCCCCGAGGGCATTATCGACGAAAGTGGTTTGCGAATGACGACGGCCGTCGACAACAACTAAAAACCTATTCCTCCGCCGATGGTGATACAGATCACCCGCCAGATTTATACATTCGATCAAGGGAACCTATTATATATATATATACGCACATGGTATTATACTATTATAATATATTATTTGTCCAACACAACACAACACACCTCTTTTTTCGCGCGCTGCGTATATGTGCATCGTGTTTTTGCGTACGTTGTATTTTTTTCATCATTTTAGACTTGGAGACGGAAATATATTGCAGTCCGTCATTCGCGCAAGACAAATAAGCGAAGGTACGTATAAAACATTAATGCTATAGCCGAAATGAGATCGCGCGACCACGCCCCGGCTGTTGCGTATTATGATCACAGGTATACACTATACGCCGTGTAATGTTTATAGTTATGAATAATTTTATAGTAACACACGTATATATTAATGAATACTGGTCTCATCCTTGTTACTTACCCGACGTCGAATAACCTCTTTATTTTTACGCCTTGGTGCGATGAGCCCGTGGTTATCATAAGCTAATATACACAGTCGTTTTCCGAAACCGAAACGGACGTGAACAGCGTTTATATTGTGAAATGAAATACATAGTTGGGTTTTCATTAAATGAAATAGATATTAGCATCATGTCGAATGACGAAGCGCCACAGAGTCTAGTCAGCTTTAAGTCCTACACGACCCAGTCGAATGCGCCCGAAATAAAATCTCCATAACAAGATTTACCCATCATTCGCGTTTATAGAGCTCGGATTTAAATGCCCTAAAAATATCAGAAAAATACTGTTTTAAAAAATAGATTAAAAATTTTTAAAAATGCCCTCTCTGCAAATGTATATAAAAATAAAATTCAATTATTTGTAAAATATTATGTAACATGTGAAATGCGTCGTGCAGTACCTTTGACGTATATACGTAAACGACTGTATAGACATATAGTTGGTTGGTGTGACATAAAAATAAATTTCAGCCTTGTCTAATTGAAAACCAGATTTACCTGATGTCAAAATAAAAATAATTTCTATTCCGTTTATGTTCAGGTATATATTTCAATGAAGTCAATTTTTTCAGTCGTAACGCAAGAAAAGGATAAAAAATGTCTTCATAAATTCAAAAATGTCCCAAAAAAGTTTTGTTCTTTCAACACGGAATACCTGAAACACATTTATAGCTTAGAAAGCATCGAATAAGACATTTCAAAAAAATGCAAATGCATTCAATCTCGTTTAAAATTTGTAATATAATAGGTACACAGCTTACCGCTTACAAACAGTATATTACATTCGCGTGTACATGGATTAAGCTATTATAGGTACCACTTTTACATTCGTTCAGCCTAACAGCAATATTTTTCCTATGACTTGTACGGGTGGCAGTTCCAAACCTTGGAACGTCCACTCACGACGTCATCAGGTCCAACACGCAGATTTCGCATACGTATCAAATCGTGAACACTCGCCGTCCAGGGTGTAACAGTTTATAAAAATATTACATTAGAATGCGCGACTCATCGTCATATAGAGATAATCGTAATAAGATTTGTTTAATGCAGATTCTCTTCGTTTTATCTCATTGTAGCGGATGTATATCGTCATGTTTGTACATATGCGACAATGCGACATAAATACAATGATGAAAAATATTACACAAAATAAAACATTATTTACTAACATATAAATATATAATCGGGAAATAAAACAAATAAAGTAAAGACTTTAACTACTATTCTTTGTTTAAACAGTATTTCCTTAAAAAAAAAAAATTTTTCTTGTAACGGTTTAAATATAATCCAAAGAGCCCTGAAACCCTGAATTATACTTAAATATAACAAATTTCCCCGACCCTGTTACAACATTATTACGATTGTCTGTTACTTTTTGTTTGCCAAGACGATACTCCTTGATATCATACGCGTTACTCGGTAAATCTGGTACGACACTACAGTACAATTGATGTCATTGTAAATTATTTCTACCGCACTTAACGACCAGTTAATACCGGTTTGTTACCATGGGCGACCGATCGACAAACGCGCGATCTTTATGTCAATGCGGCTCAACACGCACGTTGTTATACAGCTGCTATGGGTATACACACGTTGTCGTCAAGTGCGCGTATTTTGTGCAGCTCGGTTTAACTGAACCCAACACTATATATAAGCTTATTTTTGCTTTTAGAAAAACTATTCAAACGCTTACAGAGTGGAATTCAGGACACGTTAAAAAAAGGCGATTATACCGATTCGATAGTTTCACGAGAGACCGAATTTCATATATTATTATTATGTTACACTTGTGCACACGAATTGTAGGTGTATAACAATGAAATCGTCTTATTTACGCTGAAATTCACACTGCACCAAATGTCTTCTGTACAGCAGCACCCGCGATTGGGGTTAAATACGTCTATAGGGGTTATGTTGCGCATTATTAAATAAAAACAAATTTCGAGATACGATTATTATACGCGCGCAAGCATAGTGGCATATACGTTCAATAAATCGAAAATCTCAATAATATAAAACCCGTCTACGAATATATTATTTTTCCATATACGGCTTGATCTTCGTTTATAAATATTGCTAAATAATTTATTGATTTATACGTGCATATGAGGAACAGAAGAAAATATATCATTGGTATTTTACTTGATTTCAATTTGTAGAACGCTGACACGCATAACAGCTATACATATTACATTATTATTATAATATTTTTAATGGTTTAATAAAATGATTTTAAAATTACAAACCAGTCGATAAAAATAACGACTTTATGTAAATATTTTAAAAGCATTATTTTTAAATATGCGTGTGATACCTCTAAACATAAAAATATGAACTCGGAATATTACCATTAACGTTTTACACGGAACAATTAAATATTATTATTATTTTTTTTTTATGTTTTTTTTTACCTCATAAGATCGTTGTGTAAATGGAAAAAAATATCTCGACATATTGTTCCTTGTTTTTAAATTTATTACCCGGTTATTTGTTCGCTATACATAATATACCTACTATATTATATTATAATTGATAAAACAGGTATTTCTATTCATCATTCAAACTGTATTTTTGATAAAAAAAAAAAATATTGAAAAAACCAGACCACAACAACACCACATATTTTCTTTATATTATTTGAGTTTAAACGGTAAACAATTATTTTTGACAAGCCGTCAAGGAGAAAAACATAGTACTCTACACGCTGGTTCCCTATATCTTGATGTTTTTATTATAGACGTTTTCAACAACGGATTTCATTGGAAAGTCTTCCCTCTACGCGCCTGCAATTGTGTTTAATCGAGAGTAAGTACCTATATATGCTCGATGCACATATGTAATAATATTACATTATTCTTTGGAACCCTTTCCGTCAGTGTTTTTTTTTTATTATTATTATTATTGCTCTATGCCCTTTGTCCTATAAAATAGGATTCGGTTGATATGTATGTGTAGGGACGATTTCAATTATTATTTTTAAATTTCGTGTGCGGAGCGCGCTTCAACCGAAAGGCGTCAAACCGCAGACGAACCTTTTGTCCTACAGATCGGCCCAGGAACGCGCGCGCGCACACACATACACACACATAAACTGTTCGCGTCACAATAATATATACGGAGCTTATTAAAATCCGACTGCGCGTATAGTATGACGTGTTTTAAGACGATTCGCCAACGGGTACGGTGTAATAATATATATATATATATATAAAAATGTATAAGACGTGTAGATAAAGAATTGCGTTCAACAGTGCTGCAGTGGCGTATTGTGTGGTACGACGTCGTGTAGCAGATGCAAAGCGAACCGACGACGCGCATCGTCCACCCAGGTGTTCGAGAGATTTTAACGCCCCGCAGGTAAAGGATTGTATTTTATGTACGACGTGAACGCGTTCCAAACAGACGAGCTGCTAAAGAGATCCCCCGAAAAAAAAAAAAAACCGTTTCAGATTATGTGCTGCTCGCGCTCGCCGTGAATGTTGACAGAAATATGTCTATATAATATACTATTATATCATTTATATTATATTATTATCGTATATCCTTTTAATAAATCGACAGACAAGCGGACGGACGGGGAGGGTTTTTTTTTCATCAAATGTTTTATAGCCATCTGTACGCGCAAGAGTGCACAAAAATAATACGCGTTGGATAAATGCTCTGCAGTATGGTATTATAAGTACACCTATGATGTAATATAGAACACAATATAATATCAAACCGGGCAAGTGCGAAAGAATGAGAATTAAATTCCCAGGGATTTGCACCGGGTAAGCAATAGCCGTCCGTTATTTATACAAGCACGGCGTATACGCCTACGTGTTCAACCCGTTTTGAGTGACAACATAATATAATATAATGTATACGTATTATACAAACACGTTTGAATGGTAATTCGTTTTCAAAACGAACGCGTGCGTTTATACGCGTTGAAATTGCCTGCAGTACACACAGGATTCATGCGGTGGTTTATAATTATTATTAGTTTTTCGCTCGGTATATTGCACCAATATAACATATTTTATTATTAAAATGCTACGGTGGTTCCCAAACTGTGCATCATTCAAGGGTCATCGTGGTCCACATTAAAATAAAACTTGTGTTCATGCATTCCAAGCGCCTTGTGGTATTCACTGCAGGACATGGTAGCTAACAACATTGGTTCAAAAAAGGGCATCATCAGCTAAAAGTTGGCTGGGAACCACATAAACATAATACGCATCCGATTAACAATGTATAGCGTACACGCTCGTATTGGTATACCGTGCCATAATCGAAAAAGTGATGAAATATCGTTCCGATCAGTTATAATATTGAGAAAACAATATTTTTAGTATTATTTTATTCTTCTGCGGTTCGATACGCAATACATTGTTTCCCGTGCGATGTATACATAAGATAATATTATAATAATTACGAGCGTGTACGTTTATGTTTATTAATTTGGATTACGAAACTATACGATATTCAATGCTCACACGCAGACGCACACAAGACAGATTTATTGTTTTTTACGTTTCGTAACGTATAAGACACAATCGAAGCGTCATCTTCTCGGGCAAGCGTTATGCAAGACACAAAAACACATTTGAAATCTCCATCAAGTGTGACGCACGCGCGTGCATATACTGATAATGTAGAAGACTGTAATGTATAGTCTATACCGATACAATAATATACGATTGCGATTTCCAACAATAATATACGATTGTTTTAACGCGATGTTATACGCCGCTGGCAATGACCGTAGGTTTTAAAGAGTCGCGTAGCGGTTGTTTACATGTTTGCATAGAAGTTGACAATTTCGAAACAAAATTAAAAAATGATTAAACCCGTCGCGAAACAGTACGCGCGTTTAATAGACGCTTTTACTTGCACCATAGCGGTAGGTACAACGTCATGAAAATTACACGGCGACATAATTAAAATTTAATGATTTTGGTGCTATTATTTTCATTGAGGGTTTCTTCTATATTCGGTGGTATTTCTAGGTTTTTCCTTGTGTCCTGGTACTTTGAACAGTCTCGGATGATGTGTTAGATTGAAAGGTCAGTGTGGCATTCATCACAGGTGGGTGGAGGATTTTTGCCGATGAGAAAAGAATGCGTTAAGAATGAGTGTCCGATTTTGCATCTTGCGATGACAACTTCCTGTCTTCTATTGAAGTGGTGGGTAGGGATCCATTTTTTTACGTCTTTTTTAGTTGATTTAAGTTTATTAGAGGGGAAAAAAGTATCCCAATAATTTTGCCATCTAGAATAGGTTTTATGTTTGATGGATGATTTGATGTCATTTGTAGGTAAGTCGGAGATTGTTGGATGGGGCATAATTCTTATTGCAAGATCAGCTATTTTATATTATATTATTAGATATTTTGAGTCGATTTTAATGTCTTTTGGATATTTTGAGAAAATTCATTTGAAGGTAGGGGGTTATGAAGAGCAAGTAGGACACTGAGTGAGTCGCTTAAAATTAGGGTATGGTTTAAGGAGTTCGTCTTGGCAAAAATGATTGCTTCATAAATGGCTGGAGTGTCTGCTGAGAATATACTAGATTCAGGTGGGAGTTTGTAAAGTAGTGTAATGTTTTTACGAGAAATTGCAAAGCCGACTCCTTGTACGGATTTGGATGCATCAGTATATATTTTGGTGAACAACTGGTATTTGTTTTGTATAATTTCATAGAATTTTGAGGTGATAATATTTGGATTTGTGTCGGGTTTGCTATGTTGTAGAAGTTCGGTATTGATTTTGATTTGCCAAAGCCAAGTGGGATGGTTTGGGTGTGTTAATTTGTTTATTTGTTATTATATTGTATCGTAACAATTCACGTATACCGTTTTAGGTACATAATATCACTTTGTATCGAGATCACGCGTTGTCGGCGGGGTACGCGGGTGATGTCGACAACAGTATCTTTTATGATACGCATAAAATAAACACTGTTCGCTTTGTCAAAAACGTGTAACGCGCGGTGCCGCGGAAAAGCTTGTATTTCGCAGACGCTTTTTTTTCTGTGACAAATCGTTGCGCCCACGTAGTAACTTCAGCATGATAATCGTGATTCCGAAAATCGATCACTGCGTAATTGACATCGTTTCGATGTACCTATCCGTACAACTAAATACTTAATATATACCAATAGGTGCCACCAATATAGTATCGTTTTACATGTATTCGTGTTGCAAAACTGTACACCCCCTAAAATGAGCTCGAAAAGTTCACTATAAACATTCCTAATTCATAAAATAATCGTTGAGATATAATGGCCACGATGCCAAAATCTCCCTAACAGAAAAAAAAAAAAACATTCCCAGGTGCAAGTTTTTGTCACCTCAACAAAATATGTGCAAGTGCAAAGTTTATAGTTTATAGTGTCCATCGGATATCGCCGAATTACACATCTTCTTCTTCATCACTTCTACTATAATATAAACACTGCAGTCTGCAGTTGTATAATGTAGATAATAGACACTATTGTGTACAGTTGTATGTTGGCCGTTTTGACGTTGAATCAGGCTAACGAATAAAAAAAACAATAATACCTATTATAACATAACTAAAGTAATTTACATGTTTTTCAGTTCAACAACAATTTCTCTTGACGTTCACTTATTAATAACACCTAATTATAAATAAGAACAGCCATCAATTGCGTTGTTAGCTAAACGCTTTAACTAGGTACATAATTTTATCGTACACGAAAAAAAGGGAAATCTACCGACACTGGTTTTTTATTTTCTCAGTAAGAAAATGAGTTACAAAGAGTTATTATTTTTAATGATATAAGACATAGATTTTCTTTCTTGACTTTAAAGTTTCTGAGCTGTGGTAAAAACTCAAACATCATCATGTAGTATAATAACATGTATGATTGGAAATGTTTGAAAAAATAGAAAACCATCCAGACTTATATGAAGTTCGTATCGAGGGGATTCCAAGGATTTATGGATTTCTTTCGTTTTTACGAATTCTGGATCTTTGTGATTTATCAGTAAAAATCTGAAAATTGTAAAAATGTATACTTTTTTTCATAAAAAAGTGAAGTAAAGCAATTTTATTTTTTAAATACATATTGCCCGTGTTATACATCACGAAGTAAATACTTACATGTTTTTAAACATAAATGTAAAAAAAAAATTATGGAAAATGAAAAATGATATAAGGTAAAATCTTTTCTTCGTTTCAGAATTAAATAATCAAATATTATTTGTCACGTGTATTGACTTATCACTCGTATATGCACAGATATTTGAGTAAAAAAAAAAAAAAAACTAATTCCAACTGTGAAATGTTGACTGACTCATTGTATAAAATTATTTTTATATGTTTCAAAATTGAATAAATTTATATAAAATTAGGTATGAGTAATCATAAATAATCGTCATCAAAACTATACATAATATCTACATTAAATAGATGATATTTTACAACTGTAATAATTTAGTGCTATAAAAAGTAAATTTTAGAATTAAAATCATAATAAGTCCAATAATACAGAGTTTAGGGTTATTAATTATTTAAATATTTTTATAGCAAAAATCACACTAATAGATTAAATGTAAAAATGTGTACTCCAGAATTTTAAAAACCATATATGACCATTTATCACTAGTACGTATTTGGATTACAATAATATGAATACGTCAGCTCAAAAATCGACCATACTTAACGGTTTTTTTTTTTCTGTCTGTGTATTACCCAAATATCGATTTGCCGGAAAATCGCGTATAATATAATACGTTTATATATATATTATTCAGTTGCTCCGTGGAGCTCGCTTTTGTAAGACACGGACGCGAACGGTCGCCACGAATAACGCGTTATTGTACTCGAATCGTCGTCCGACATGTTAGTACAGAGTAGGTGCCACCCGCATGTAAGATCGTATTCATATAAAATGCTGTGTCGGCACGGGGCAGCGCTGCAGGAGACGTATTTAACGCGCGTGCCGCCGTCAAACGACGCGCACACAATACATCGGTGGGTTTTTTTTTTTTTGTCGGAACGACGTACGCTCGCCTCGGGAATGTCTCCTCTGCCGACGAAAATCCCGTCCGTTTCCCGGTAACCACCGGCATTGCAGGCGGCTGCAGTCCGCGACCGTTTTCCCGTCACGCACAGCTCTCCTTCGATACACTTTGTCAGAGGTTGCTAACCTTTTTTTTTTTTTTTCTTGACTCGCGGCCCCTTTATTGTTTTCTAAAAACCCGGAG
Source organism: Chaitophorus viminalis (assembly GCA_025469195.1). NCBI lineage: Eukaryota > Metazoa > Arthropoda > Insecta > Hemiptera > Aphididae > Chaitophorus > Chaitophorus viminalis. The sequence goes on along the minus strand of JAIPRK010000840.1, from coordinate 22,997 downwards.
GCACTTACGCGGCCTATGCCCATACCAGAGGTCGGTAACCATTTGCGACGGAAGAGCCAAAAGTTACATTATACAGAATTGTCTAGATTTTAAAGAGTTACTAAGACTTTTTGTTTCAATGTTTTTATTTTCGATTTAAAATAAACGACTTTAAACTGGAATTGTAGAGCCGCAACTTAATATCCCCCCTGCCCTATACTGTTATATATCCTGAATATATACACGCAATAGTAGGTATAATCATTTATTTAAATTTATAATTTGTTACTTCGGTTTCATTCAGCTAAGTGGCTTAGTACAAACAAAAGTAGTATTATAAATACACATAGAGTATAGTCTGTTTAATTACTTGCAGTGTTATATTTTCACGAAGCTGTTTAAAATAAAAAAATACATACAGCGGATTCCGCCTAATGTGGGCACCGGTTAATATGGACATCCGCATAATATGGGCAAAACGGTCTCGTCCCAATACAAATGTATATGTTAACAAGATTACAAAAAATCGCATTATATAAGTACCCCATTCGGTTTATGTGGGCAATTTTTATTTTATCTTAGCGTTAGAGTACACACATACTTATGTATTTATAAAAATGACTAATGCAATTGGATTTTGTCGTATCTATGAAATTGTTCAGTTTATCAAAGATACAAAAAAAAACATTACCATATAAACCTTTGATAATGGGATTTTGTTAGCTAAAAGCATAAAAGTGTTCTTACACATTTTGTCTAACGCGAAAATGTCAGAATTTCAGTTTTAACGTGAATTTCAACGTGACACTAAATATTTTGAAAAGAACTCACATTCGAAGAAAAAATCGCTGTTATGGACTAAGTGAAATCGCTTCCTCCAGGCAGTTCAAAACGTAAAATGGCCAAAAAGTTATGCGTTGCACAAAAAGTAAGCAAAATAAATTTTTTTTTTGATATCACAAATGTTTTTGAATCAATTTCGGTTTATATGGGCAATCACTTAATGTGGGCAAACAGGGCTGGTCCCAACGTGTCCACATTAAGCGGGATCCAGTGTATATATTTCAAATAGTTTTGTGGCACCCTGGTTGGAAACTTCTGCGCTATATATTATTATAATATAATACCATATTTTCGGCCGTTGGCGACTTTAACGGCGACCACTGTTTCGATTCTCGGTAGCCGAGCACGAGACCACCGTACGTCGCGGTCCTGAGGACGCACACACAGGATATAGGTATCTATAGTGTACAAAAAAACATGTATGCAGGTACGCGACGCGTATGATATAACCAACGTCGTCGACGTTTGTTTGTACAAAACACATTTCACACCTCTGACGGCATCGCCGGGTGTGGTCTTCGGAGGAAATACCATTATTATACGATTTAGACGTCTTCCCGCGCGTGCGCTCGTTCGCGACGATATAGAGAATACCGCGGTGTAATGCATACACGCATACAGGTATATTTATTTATTGAACGTATACTATAATATGAGCAATAAACACAATTGTACGCGTTTGTTCGCCGCCGCCAACTTGGGAACAATGGGCCGAAAAGGTTGTATTATCAGTCTTTGCCGTGGTTTGACAAATCGCGCGCGTCCTTTAGGAAATGCTACGTGGTGATAAAACTCAAATTCTCTTCTCCTTCACAGCCATCGCCTACCGCAATTATTTCGAAATATACTGTTGCATGCATGTACACAGGGTGTCCCACGACGAGAATGCAAAACCCGAACAAACTATTGTTCGAAGGAAAAATAAAATAAACCCTGCAGGTTGACCATTAAAAATAGGTACGCATCATTTTAAATCTGTGAAAAAATGTTGAACGCTATGATGTCCGGATCTTAAAAAAAAAACACAAAACCAGAAAGCAACCAACGCGTTGTATAATAATGGTTATCTTGATCTTACACGAGGATGTCCTTTGGATATCATGACGTCTCATTTTCAACAAAAATGTTCGGTTTTATCGTTTTGTAATTAAATCGAAGTTTAATCGTCCACCACAAGAACAATAAAATAAAAGGTCAATCCCGTATTTCAAATAATATCGTGGGACAGTCAGTACTATACTATCATCTGCGTAACATAAACTCAACGTTAGTATCACACACGCCCCGGGTATACGACTGCGACTGCGGTGAAATCAATTCCACTGCTCTGCTGTAGTTGTATATGAATATAATATAATTAAGGTAGAGCGAAGTTGAAGGAAGTAAAATACAGTCAAACATGCAAATAAATTTTAAATACATATAATGCATTGGAATCTATTGAAGAGCAAAAAATAAAAATAAAAGTATTGGAACTAAAAAAGCCACCAGGGGTAAACATGTTTATTTATATTGAATCTTAAAGGTATTGAAAAACCATATTAAAACATTTAAAATTTTATTTATGCCTGATTATTATTATTTTTTTTTTAAAAAAAGTAGATTTTTTTGAGTTTTGATATTATCATGCTGAAAAATATTCTTAGACTTAGAGGCCCATGAGGCCATGACCTGAATTCGTATCTTGGTTTTTTTATGAAATAAGAATCGCATAGAACAAAAAATGCTAATAATCAGCTATTTATAACTCTTCTGTTATAATAATAATAATAATACAATAAGCGCATATCGTTTTATCGTCCACTCGCACTCCTCTGCAATACCGCTATCGTGGATTATACACGAACCTTTTACGGTCATAGGGTTATTCCCCCCTATACGTTCCTCATACAAGCACCGATTGCACATGCAGCGATAAATAGCAGCCGATTGTTCCCCCTCTTCCCCCCCAACGTGTAGCTTATAACATTATTATGATACGTTATATTATGTGGTTTACGAATAAAACGGGTGAAAATACGTCTATAATTATTGTCTATTACTACTCGTGATGGATGTTTTACGATAAAGCGCGACGAACAATACCAGGATTTCATTCGATTTGATCGAAAGCCTCAGGATGTGGGGTCGAGTTGCTGCGAATCGACGTACATAAACACTATACGCGAGCAATTTTTTATTATATTCTTTTAAGACAATACGCAGACCGAGACTCAAAATTATAGAATATTTTACAATAATTTACAGTTGATAAAAAGTTGTAATTTACAGTTGATGAAATATAGTTGTAACGATAATCAAGACACAATGGTGGACAGATATGATTATGAATAGTAATTAGATATAGTGTTATTTTCATTAGCAAGGCCGAGGACTTAAAGAGATAAACTGGTCTAAGAAACAGCATATGAAACGGAGGAGTAAATCTGGTTAGGAAGATAATGAATTTATATGCGAAATGAGTGGGTAGTGTCGATATTACATAATTGTTGCTGTGTTTTTGATGCACGTCATCGGTCGTATTATGATTCCGCCGTGGTGGTCATTCCAAACACTACGCGCATCAATAATGCACAACGGGGCATGCAAAAAGCCTAGAAACCACTTTTTTTCGAACGAAAAACACGCGCAGAAAGAGTTTCCGAACTATTAGAAAACAGCTAGATATGAACTGACTTGCAAATAAATCTGGTATGTGTAGGTACGTAGGACCGGGTTCATAAACGTAATATGTATGGTGAAACCTGTCTGGAAAACTTGGACCAAGACACTCGCGGATAAATTACACACAAAATACGTGAAATCGCGTTTCTTATCGTTATAACGTAGAAGCATTTCTATACTGTGATTATTTTATTATTATAATAAATACGTTCAATTTCGATTAGTTCTCATATCTCATATTTTTATTTATTTGTTTTGTTCACCGTTAAGGGGGTTGTAAAGCCAAGATCTTCTGTCTCTGTCTATCACACGGGCAACATAGGAAATTAGAAGTTTTCTATTTCCAACGTACCGATCGATGAATTTATGCGATAAGAATTTTGAAAACTGATTCCAATTTGTTGATGTATCTTCTTCAGATAGACTTTCTCAAATTTTTTAAATTTTATAAGTACTTAACATATCCGAAATGTAACGTTTATTAATTTTCATGTTTCCAATTTGTTTAATTCTATTTGGTAAAACTTTGGGTAACAAATCAAAAAAGTGGAAAAGTCGATCTAAAGTAGACTTAATGACGAAATGAAATCAGTTTCAAATTCTTAATCGCAATAATTGAACAATCGGTACGTTAGAAATAGAAAACGTCTAATTTCCTACGTTGAGCGTGTGACAGACAGAAACAGAAAATCATGGTTTTACAATCCTCTTAAATAAACATTGAAAAGATTCATGCAGAGGCTGCAGCCCGCTCTGAAATCTTCTCCGATAAATCTGACCCAGCATAAAACACTGTGTGTATTACTATATTATATAATAATAATATACATTTTTGACTGACAACTGTATAATAAGCAATATAAATGTAATACTTGTTTGTGTATGTGAGGACAACGATTCTTTTTTTCTTTTTCTTTTTTCTTTTTTGTTATTCTTCAAGATGGAACGTGTTTATTCCCAGAACATAGAGTACCTATATAATCTACATTTATTATTATCATTATAATTTTCACTATAAACAATATAATTTATGATTTTAGTGTCGCGCGTATAATTTTTACAAATTATCTCCGAAAATAAACGCGTCAAGAAAGCAATAAAAAAATCTTCGTAAACACACCTGTCGATACCCGTACCAAATTACATATAAATGTGCGTGAGTATGTGCGCGCGTTTGCGTATGTGAACGTATAGAGGTGTATTATATAGGTACAACTCGAACGTGTCTGTTTCTCGGGTTTCGTGTTTTTTAGATAATCATCAGAAAATCTACGAAACGCGTTTGAGCCCAAAAACAACTATATACTTTTATGTGCTATTAAACTCGTTCACACAGACAATATTATATACTTATATATATATTGTAATACAACACAATTGTATTTGGAATCTTAAGCGCATATATTCGAACCGTACCCTTTTTCTGATTTTATTTTTTATTATATTTTTTTTTATGTACTCATATACACCTTATACCGACCTACCAATACCTCTATACGGTCTATACCCTATAACTATTACATTATTATACACAGGTACACGGTTCTGTTATTTAGTTTTATATTCACTTATGCGCGAACGCATATAAAAACCAGTTAAAACCATCGACAATAAATCAGATGAAAAAACAGCGACGGATACCTACCATATTATACTGTTTAATGTACCCCGTGATGTACATATAATATTAAAATATAGGGCGTGTTTGCTCGATAGAAAAAAGTATCTATAGTTGACCAAACTTCGAGCAGACATATTATCCACATATAGAACGAACGTGAAAAGGTGAATCAAATGGTTACACTCAGCAGTGGCGTCATTTGCAAGATGCAAGGATGTGCAAATGCATCCCATGAATTTTTTTATTTACTTATTTATTTTTTTGCTTATATAACATAAAAAATATAATATTTTTCAAATGCTTAATTCAATCAGATTATTATACTTAATAATATTATATAATCAGCTGTGATATAACCATTGATTATAGAATAATTCTATTATATTCTATAATAAATTATAGTACTGATGATACAACAGTTACTGAACAAAAACGACAATACAACATAAACTAGTTCATCGAAACGTCAAAAGAACGAAATGAACTGGTTATAAAAAATGTTACTAACTTCCTATCCTATACTTCATAATATAAATAATAAAATGGTACACGATCATGCGAGCGAAGCTATCGACTTTGATATTACTTTAGATTTTCAATATTGGTTTTGGATCCCATGAAAAAATGTGAAATGACGCCACTGGGTTACAGGTTAGTTACGAAAATCCGAAATTGGTCCGGAGTTGAAATGTTGAATTATGGGTGCCAGGACGACTCATATGTTAGGAAAGAAGACTATATTAATTCACATATGCGTGTGTAAATTAAAATATATATTATTTTTTTCGCTCATTTTTGCGTTTTGCCCAAAATTAAATAATTAATAAACGATTGCCTTGGCCGCGACACGTTTCGGCGTGTGCGAATCATCTCCACGGGGAGCGCATAAGATTATAATAATTTATTCAAACGGGTCGTATGAAATATTGGTAACGAGTGCGGTGAACGATAAGTACATAATATATAGCATCAAACTATGATACGCACTCGACTTAGGATTTATATCACGGATTTCGGTCGTATAACTAATCGAGTGTGCGCTGCGGTAGATTCACATTTCTCGATTTATTTGATTTTTTAAAAGGTCGAATAAAGGGATAAAATCAGTCTGACATTATGGAAGCGTGTACGCCACGGGGATGAAACGGGCAATTGCTCCCTCGGCGGCTATTTTAATTCTACGTGAACTTTTACACATTATTATTACACTCCAGTGTTTTATGTATACGTGGTCGACAATTTTCATGTCGAAAAAAAAACCGTTCATGTATCGTGTATAATATTATATACGCAATGCGTGGATCGAAATATAAATAAAATGTTTATGGTTTTATATTGTTTCACATCATTTGACTTTGTTCTAAATGAATTTTATGTTTAATTTACAATAGCACGCATCATTACAATAAAATATTCAAGCGATAAAACTACTAATAGATGTAAAATTAAATTCGGTATACGCCATGCTCAAACTTCATATTTCTGGTTACGCACCACGTCGTATGGCGTACAACTCGTTTAAGATTGTTTATACTTTTAGAGTCGTATACTCTACACCGCAGCGGTTCTCAAACTTCTACCACAACAGCACCCATGGAAAATTGTCCGCTCTCGTGAATTTCTGAATGTCCAGCGCTTCAGATTCCGATTTCAGGGTATCTACTGCACCTACATGTTTTTAATTCAATACCGTTGTACAATATTATAGTTTGGACTGCAGAGTTCCGCAGCGATAAACAATATGACATCGAATTTTCTTCTCCACAATAAACTTTCCACTGCAAAATGGCACAGCGATATACTCGTATTGAAAACTATACATACATGGAAATCGAGATCTTTTTTTTCCAAATTAAACGAAATTTAAGATATTTATCTTTACGTTTATTCACACATATTATGGTATATATACAAATATATATTATTATGAGAAACCATTAAAACCCTTAAAGGTTACACTTTGGGAACCACTGCTTTGCTGTTGCACACAACATTGCGTTCAACAAAGTCGGATGGCTAAAAATAACGTTTCGTCGTCCGTACGATTTATCGTCTTGGACCGTAAAAAGAACGCGTGCATTACGGCATACATATGTATATACGCATCCATCTCAAACATAATTAAGCGGCCATCATTAATAAAAAAACGGAAACAGTCGGTGCTATATCTGGAATATCTCATTCGCGGTTCTCCGCGGTCCGGACAACAAACGCACTATTTCAAGTCCGTCGCACATTATATTATTATTGTTGTAACCGGTCCCCCACCCACTTCTTTCTTACGCCGTCGTTAGAGTGCACATTCCAGCACTCTGTACGATGATGTATAATCAAAGCTTGGTCTTGTACAATATACCCAACGTCGTGATTTTTATTTTTTTTTTCTACAATGTCCAAAGTTGGAGTTTTGGATGGATTAAGGTTCGTGATTCGTGTATATTATTCTATTATGTAAATACATAGTACCAACAATTTTTATTTCACATGTTTTTGCATATACATCGTAGCCAGAGCTCAACGCATATTTTGCACAGATACTCTATTATATAGTATATACGTGTGTTCTTTCATAAATATTTCCCGTTGGTTTTAACAAACCAAAATAACTATATGTTGGATTTTTGGCCGGAGATGATGACTTTTATTTTTATTTTTAACGATTTAATATTTGAATGTGTGATTTCTGGATAAGACGACGAATGATATTCGATTAAAAAAAACAAAACTAAAAGATGAAATTTGTAAAAAAAAGTTCACTTGAAATTTTACACTCATATGATCCCCCAAGTCCACTGCAGCGTGGAACCGTGTGGCCCGTGTCATAGTTGTAACTCACTCGGACGATTGTTGCGACGAAGAACGCGGATCGCACGTAAACGATCTATAGCAGGTGTCGGCAACATTTTTAACCATGTGGGTCATATTATTTTTCAAATGTTCATCAACGGTTATATTAATAAAAAAATAAAAATAAAAATGCGATATAATAATAATAAGTTTTTTGCTATTTTAATTGATTATTTTACATGGAATATAAAAGTATAAAACAATACAAATTTTACTGGAAAAATTGCTTTTAAGAAATAAAAAAAAATGTAAATTTGTAAATTAATGCGACTTCTGTTCCTGCAATTTATTACTTAATTTTTCGATATCGGCTTGCAAACCTGTCGTTGAGACTCGTAACACAGCGTGTAAATTTTCATCACTATAAAACGTGAAGAGTGCTTATTTTTTTCTATACTTGCAACTATAAATTATAACTATAAAATTGAGATAAATTAGTTGCTTGCAGAAAAAACATGTTTAGAAACTCGTCAAGTTCTATGACTTCTATTTGTAAATATTATTCTTGGCATCATCAATGCCCAAAATATTATTGGATAGAACTATAACACAAAAATCAAACATTTTTAAGAAGTCTATACGAAATTACTCCGCGGGCCGTGGATTGCTGACCCATGATCTATATACTCTATAGTTTGGTGAAAATTTTCCGGTGGATATCAAAACACAAGAAACAACTGCCCATGTAATATAATGTATTATACAGTTATGCATTTGGGCGCGACCGACTGAGAGCAGTGTAAAAATGTACGTGTTTTATTTTTATTTTTTTCATTTTTTCGTATCATTGCTCGCGCGCGTATTATTTTTCATACCGAATACACCGTTAAAACGGACGGTAAAAAATAAATAATACATACTGATGTAGAACCGACGACGACGCACCGGACGGAGTCGTCGACGTGCGGAATACAAATAAGGCGCCCCCGTTTCGTACCAAAAATTAAAATCATTATTATTGTTATATTGTCTTATTGTTGTACGGCCGTGGTTCAGCTATTATTGTTTGTGTTTTAGTTTTTTCTTCCCCGACGAGAGTAATATCATAGATACCGCTAATATCACGCCTCTACGAGTCCGGAAAATACCGCGTTCGCACTTCCAGCGAACAATGCGCAATACAAACAATTTTTGCCAAATTTTAGAAAAATAATCATACCGCGTACACTCTAAATACATATTACCATATTATATATGCGTAGGTACACATCGGTGGAGCATATTTTTCATGCGATCGTAACGTTTTGGTCAAGTTCGCAATACATACTGAGAAGACGTTCCAAACCGAATAAATTCGAACGATTGTTATTGTTCACATTTGTTTAGAAAAGTTTCAACAATTTTTTAAATTCTCGTGATACACAGGTTCAATATGTATAATATAAATATATATTATTTTTACATTTTATACCTGCAGATTAATGATTATATTGTGATTGTACAAAATATAAATGTTCGCACTTAGATTTTCTTGTATAATTGTTACCGCAATTACATTATGTTAAGTATTATCGAATTTTATTATACGTGGTACATTTATGCATATACATACGAGTCAGTGAAGGACTCAATACTGGATTCCATGCAAAAGACTAAATGAGTCGCTAAATTTTAAAAGTGTATATTTTCTGCATTATTTCCGAAAATGCTTTTTATTGTATATTTTTGTAAATATTAGGTAGCAGAGCAGGCTATCGTTTGATGTTGAAAAGAGGCTATTGCTGAAAATAACAATTATATAATATTATTATGATAAACTAAAAGGGAACTTCTGCAGTAAACCCAGTAGATTTTTTTCTTTTTTTCTGTAAAATTTGAAAATTGTCGGAAGTACCCTTTTAACATTTCACGGCTCAGATATAGAGCGGTGCATCGGCGTAATCGATGAACTCGGTACTCAATCGTGAAAAAGCTACTGGCTCTGGAGGGGTCGGTAGTATCCCGTCAGAGTTTACCTATATTATGTGCAATCGGGTGCGTGCATCCAAACTTCATCGGCGCAATGTAGGCTGTAGCCCATAAGTGCAAAATATGACCCAAACGCAACAACCCAAAAGCACAAAAATAAATATCCCATAAGCGCAAATTAATTTTATAAAAAAAAAAAATGTATTTTATTAAAATCTTATAGTTAAAAACATATAATTAAAATCATATAGTTATTAATATATTATGCTATTCGTGATTTTAAAATGTGTATTTAAATATAAAAATATATAAATAATTATAAAAATTGTATTTAACTAATATTATTAGTATTATTATTATTATTACTATTATTATTAACTAATAGATGTTTTGTTAAAGATCAATAAAAAAAAAAAAAATAATTAAGTACCTTAATTTTAAATTTGAAATTTGAAACCCACAGTTTTTAAGTAATCAAATCTTGAAATATTTTTTTCTATGTATAAGTTCCATGCTTTTATATTGGAATTGACTTTAGAGCTGGTAATACCACTACTAAGATACAAAACCGCAAATTCGTTTCGCGCTTTTGGGCTATTGATAAAAATTAACCTTTTGCGCTTTTGGGCTTCACTGCACGATATCATATCCTCGGGTCCCAGGTCGGTCACCTGATCTACAATGCGATAACGATAATAATATTGTCAGTGGTGCGCAGTGTAGATACAACCGGCAAACCAGTTCTGTAGTCGACTGTCGAAAAAATGTGCGACTCCAGCAAGACAACGACGAAGGAAACGTACCACGACGACAAATGTTATATTATTTATGTACACATACCTACGTTTACATTTTAATATTTTTATTCACGCATATATGGTAAACACGTAAACGCCGCCGCGCGTATAGGCCTAATGTAATATTATGTGATTTGGGTTTTGTCGGCGGTACCGTTTGAATTCGAACCGTAATATGTTTAACACGATAATGCGTCGTAATCTCGCTACAATATGTTAACAAAAATATATAATTCTAATTCCGTTGATTTATTCTACGGTTTAGTCTAAAGTCCGTGTGCCAGGATAATAATAATAAAAATAAAACCTAGAAAAATGTAATGTATACCGGCAGAGATTATCGCATAACTCAGGAATTCGAAGAATTATTAAATAACTGTATTATTTGTTAGTTTCTTCGTTTCCATTTTTTTCCATTATAAAATATATACCTATACAACGAAGTAATGGCCGCTTTATATATTATTCACTTTGATCGCATTAATATATTTTATTACTTATTCCTTACGTAACGCGGCCGATATTTATTAGACGTCATTAGTTTTTACTGGATTTGAAAACTTCCAACAAAGAACGTTACTATTTTTAACGTGCCTGCATTCAAATCGTAATCAATAAGATTATACGGTACATATATATAAATATAATAAAACATTTGTAATATAGTGTCTAGTTAAACAAACATAAAATTCAAAAAACTAATATGTATATAAAAATAAAAATTGGTGATTATTCGAAAAAGGGTATTTAGCCAATAATATTATCATGTTATTAAATTCTCAGTGAAAGATATATCAAAGATAATAACGGTGAATGTTTTCATGCAAAGTCATAATATTTGTATTACATAATATACGTACTTAAATGTTTATCGTCATTATAGGTGTATTAGCTTAATTCCAAACGTTTTCCAGGAATGCAAAAAAACTGTGCAGTTCAATCAGTGCAGTAATTATAGTATCGTGTAGGAAATTCGATCATCGTCCGTGATCAAGATAGAAAACCTGGCAATTAAGATCGTGCAGTAGATTTTTTTTCAACGTCCGCCATGTCCTCGCATTATATGCTGGGGACGTGTTTGAGTCGGAATAATAATTATATAGTCTGAAAATGTCAAACACTAATTGTGCGTAATCGTAGCGCAATGTATGTTATTATGTATACCTACATAATTTCGGTACACCACGTAATAAAATGTTTGGGTTAATTTTTCAGTGAAATTTTTGTCCAAGTTTTATGGGTTTTTTATTTCTTATTTATTTATTTTTTTACGGTATTCTCAAAGACATCATACAGGCGCGTACACTGGATTAATATGTTTAAATATACATGCGTATTATACAGTTTAAACCATTTATTATTATTATTTTATTTTTATATTCTTTTTTTTTTTTTTTTATTTAATATTTAAAGTACTACGAGTGTCCGCAAAACACCTTATCATAAATCACGTACTCCTCGTATTACTGTAAATATTTAGGTAATACGCCGACATACATACGCGTATGAAATAAATAATATTATAAACCACGTGAGTGAGTAGGTTGCCTGAAAGATCCTGATCGGGAAACTATATAATTGTACCACTGTAACGTATTACAGCTTGTAGAAAAATGTTATTATCATTGCGTTGAGTGGAAAGAAAAATACGTATTCATTCATTTATTGACCGGTGTACAACGATAATAATAACAATAATATTGTAGAATCACCTTACCTTACCGCTGACCATTTCGAGCGGTAAAAACAGAATACATTTTTTTCTTTTCTTCGAGTACAATAAGAATAAGTAAGCTGCTGGACCGGGGACGGTAAATCACCGAAAACGCTCATCTCTTATTGTTCATCGTTTATCTCTGTACGCGCGTATTACGTATAAATATTATTACATATATTATGTGTAAACAGTATTTCGTTCTTATACTTAAAGAAGCCGATAGTCTTGTTGGAAAATGACATCGGGCATTTAACGCCCACGATTAGCTATTCGTGACCCGTGCCCGAACCACGATTTGCGCCGCCGTCGTCCGGACTAACTATGGTGCGCACATAATAGTACACTATAACAATACGGTATACCTATAATGAGGAAAAACGTCAAACGGTGCATTTTGCGCACGTACACGTACAATGACTCATTGACCTTACGCGATTTGGGTTTTTCCAGTGAAACATTTCGGATTCCCGTATTAGGGAGGCCGAACACATCGTCCGTCGAAACGAGAACGAAATTACGTGATTTCTAAATCATACATAGATGTATTATATATCTATACAGAATACAGATATATATGGCAATGTGCATAATATACGTATGTGTTTACGTGTACACATATTCATAGCCCGTACAAGCCGCACACGAGACGTAGACAAAACCCACACGCCGTGTACCCGGTGCGCATGACTTGGAATGAACACGGTGCAACTGAACAATGACGGTTAGAAGCACTCCGTATAATACACCGTGTTAAAAGCCTTACCCCCAGCCCCTAAATCCGTTACGAATAAATGTTCCAAGACGTATACTACCGGCCTGTATGCAAAACGCTTTTAACCCTCAAATACATGCCTACGACTATATTTTTGTCCTAAAGACTTGTAAAACCTGTACTGTCTATAATACGATTCCGGTACGTAATTTTTCAACCTCACTCCAAACTGTTAACCGTAATGGTCGGACTATAATCGTCCGTGTATTATTCACATATATTATAATATACGTACTACCATTGATTATAAACACTATAAATACTTGCAGTACAGTGACACCACGGTATCTCGAACTCCGATACCTCGAAGTTTCTATACGTTGAATTTTTATCATTCAGTTATGTTTTAAATTCTCTCAGTAATTCGAAGTTTCGATAAAGCGAATTTTTTTTTTTTTTTGGTCCCTTGTGACTTTGAGATTCTGAGGTTTTACTATATTTATAATCAATGGTACTACCTATATGGTGATGACAATATGAGAAGTATGAGCGTTACTAGACATTTTTTAGGGGAGAGGGGCTAAATTATTACAAAAAATAAATGAAGATTGTTTTTTATATCTTATTCTTACATTTTTTACAGATATTGCTTGGGAAAACAAATCTAAAATTCTAGAGGGGTGGCAATAGTGCCCCGTCTTGCTCCGTCTTGCCCCCTCTTCCCTCCGTGTGTTCTGGGTAGGTAAACTGGAATACCCGATGGTATCGAGCACCGGGTGAGACATTAGACGCAATAGTGGAAAATCACATACTTATCGTATGATGTCCATACCATAGATCATTATTACGACGACGCACACGTTCGAATATGTTATTACCTTTATATTATATAATAATAATAAAAATATAATATTTTTTATTACGGAAAAATGTTCCAATTACGATTTATATATGTCTACACGTGGGAAAAAATCACTCTCGCAGCGATGAAATTCAATGTTGGGACTATGGTTGACAAAAATCTCGTTAATGTGCCGATAAGAGTACTTGTTGGTATATATCGTATAATAGTAGGTGTCCAAATTATTATTCATAATAAAAACTATTATCAATTTTTAGTATTTAATATTAGTCACTATACATATAGCTTGTGTTAGAAGCGCGTAGGTTATATTGGCAACATTATTTTTTATTTCTTTTTTTTTTTTTTTTGTCAACAATCTCGAATAATTTTAAATCGTTGTACTAATGCGTATAACTTATACCGGGACACCAGTGCGCTCCGCGCTGTACTGGTTCGTGTCTAAACATAGATACTGTGAAACCTAAAACGATCGCAAAATACGAATAATGACCTCTGAAATAATATTCTGTTCGATAACGTAATCCTTTTAAAAACGATATGTGCCACACTTAAAAATAATACCCGTAATAATATGTGGTCGATGTAGACGAGACGATTCCGTGATATTATAACATTTCCGAAGAAAAAAACGCGTTCTTGTCGTAATTGGACGATAAAAAATAATGCGGCTGCCTAGGTCTTGACACCGGCTGCAGCAGCTGTGATCATATCGATGGTCCAAAGTTCATAACATCGAAATCGTTTCGGGTAAAATAAGATAATATTGAATAAACACGACATTGTAATAACACGACTTGTTAAAGGTAAAAAAATCCTAGCGACATTTTGGGACTAAGCGATATTGCGTACATTTCGGGATAACCGACGGTTAAAGCATTTTATCATCGCACAAGAGCTGTATAATGCTCATCTGGGCATTAATTAAAGTTAATGACTAATGAGATATTATTATTATTCAAAAGGTATTTTACAAATGTCAGTACAAATTGTGTTGTTTTCAGTTACAAATAAAAGAAACAATAACGATTTGAATCGTATCAAAATATCAAATGTGTTTTGTATTATCAACATCATAAATATGGTAGGGACCAAAATGTGCCATGAAGTGTTTGTTATACATTAATATACTTATGGCCAACACAATTTTCATTAACATCGCTTTTACTCCAAAAAAACGTTGCTTAGCCACCACTTTTATTCCGTTCGTTAATGTCACTTGTACCAATATTTATAAAACTTTAAATATCTTATCACTTTACACCCCCAGAAACTCTTATAAAACCTGTACGATTGACCTCGGTCGTGCTGTGAGTACACCATGTCGCTTATATTTTTATTTTAAAATCAAAAAATTGCTGGGCCTCACTGAGGTCAATTCGTAAATATATTAAATCCAAAACGTCACTTGAGTTCTATACCTGTCAAATGATAGGTATACAGGGTATAATAAAACTATACGCGTTGCAAATCCTTATTTTCTTAGCGTATGAACTATAAACGTACCTATAGTGGTACCGCGTACGTGTGGAAAACATGATACTATAAAGTTGTCCTGATTATTATTTTAGTGTTGAATTCGTTAACGCGTTTGACTGTTTGGACGGATATTTTCATTGCGTTATAAATTGTGTAATCGTGTAAAATATTATAAGCAATTATAGTCATGTCGAGCAATGTGAATATTAATCGTTATAATATGATATGTGATTAATCATTAATGCGAATATAACACAGTGTACTGTAGATAATATACTATACTATATATAGCATTGAATTACGTGCTTGAAGCAACTATTCTATGTTTTCGAAAAATTAAACGTAACATTTTCCCGTGCCTCTATATAGTATAATATAGTTCAATAAAATTGATGTCCCGATGGTCCGTGCGGTATTGTATATTTTATTGCTGTGCGTTGCGATTTTGTAAAGGGCCATTTGAAATGTTAGCTTTGTACAATATAATAAAAATATTATGTATATATTATCTACTGCATATTATGACATACGCGGTTTCCGTTGGTCAGTACGAATTACCTATTAGGTGGCGCCACCGTGAAATCGGTCGTATAATGTCAATAAAACCTGATCCAGGCGTCCGTCGCACCAACCAAAATATGTTGTGAGCCATGTTTGCCGCGAAAATCGCAAAACAAAGAGACATGATCACTTCATTCAAAAATTATATAGTTACAATACCATGTGCCATAGTAGTATATTTATTGGAGTGAATATTAATGGTCTGAAAATATTTTTATAATTATTACTCGTTTTGGTTTGGTTAACCGAAAATAAAAATAAATTTTGCTATTTACTTCCTTAATCCTCGACAAGTATACGTACAAATATAATATTTATGGATACAGCCATATGGATGTGTATAAAGAATGTGACGTATAATATAGGAGGAGAGTAATATAGACCATGGTAAAATTTAAGGTAAAGACATTTTAGGGCTTTCGAGTTTTTGATTTTCATACATCATAAATAATTCTGATTAAAAGCTAATTAAGCCAACTATGATTATGTAAAATATTACAATTTTAAAAAGCTTCTAGCTCGCTTATAAATTAAAATATCGTAATTAACCGACGAGAATACACAGTTAATATTCTTTCCTTTGAGTTCGATAGTAGATAAGTTTACTCCACTATTAAAGCTTACAACAATACACTAGAATAATTACTGATAACTAATTACTAATTACGCAATTTGGCTGTGTTGTACGTTTGTAAGACACATGTGGGTGTGTCGTCAGGTTATATGTTATAATGTATAAGTAAACATAATATTGTTGATGTGACCCAATGTGTTGGTAAGAAAATTAGCCAATAGTGTAAGCAATGTCTGTATGGCACTGGATGTAATTAAAGGAGGCAATTGTAGTAACTAATTTTTCTTATTACGGTTGATTACTACTGAAAAGTTAAAGAGAACGTGTTAATGTTTGGTAAACTAAAACCAATGTGACTGTATCAAACATTTACTTAATTAACTCTTACGTAACTGCGAGTTGATTCATAACTTCTCTTTGTATAAACTCTAAGCTTTTCGGTACAAATCTTATATATATATATATATATATATATATATATAATTCTCATGCCACAATGTTAGTTACCATACTCATCCGAAATGGTTTGACCGATTTTTAAGAAATTTTACATGCGTGTTCAGTAGGTCTGTTAATCAGCTATTATCTAAGTTTGTATGCTGTTCGATAAGTGGTTCCGAAGTTATGGTCTCTTAAGTGCACGTTGTAGCACGCACAATATTCAACAATTATTGTTTTGCCATAGATATATATATATATATATATATATATATATATATATATATAAGAAAGTCGTGTTATTATTTATAACTCAAAAACGGCTGAACCTATTCGGCTGGAAATTGCTGTGAATTTTTAATTTTCCATTTTCCATGTCATTTTTGACATTTAAAAAATGTCGCCAGTACAAGGTGCTTCACTGAAGAGTACAACCCATTCACCAAAATACATCGCCAATAAAGAATCATTAAGATACTTGATTTTTTATTTCTATTTATTATTCTAATAAAAATGAAATCTAAAATCTGCTCATTTATTGACTCAATGTTCGCCGGGTCAGCTATATTTTATAAGTATGAAAAATAAAATTCCCGAACCGGAACTGCTGAAGCTACGGGGAAGAAATTTGGTCAGAAGAAAATAAAAGCCAACCAAACATATTTATTCATATATATATTCTATTAAAAACTATACCTAGCCAAGACTGTACCGTGCGAAGCCGGGTAATTCAGCTAGTATGTATATATATATATAAGAGTTTCGTCGCAATTCGTAGTGCATTTCAATGATGTTAGGCATGCATAAAAATAACGCGATCTAATGCAACAATATGTTTTACACTCCAGACATAACTATACACGACTGTATTATACTGTAATGCGCACAATGCACATGCATATTATAATAGCGCACATCTATAAGGCGTATATATATATTATAATATACTGCACACGAACACACTGTTGTTTCGTGGTCCGTATTGTAATTCAGCACGTGCATCGTGTGGTTAGGCGATGTAGTCGTACACGTATTATAATAATATTATAAATGTTATACGCGCCCGTGATTTATGCTCGTGGAAATAAATAAATGACGTCTGCGAGTTGTATTTTTCATCTTATTTTATTTCCAAACCATATACGATTATAATAATAGTATCGTCATTATGACCGTGTGCCCGCACGGCACGTTCAAGGACGACAGTGTTTGTAAGGATATCGTAGCCGCAACGGGCAAACGCGTATGATAATACGAAAAAAACCAAATAATACACTAAACCGTCGCGTAGCCGACAAGAATTATGATATTTAGTGGTATTAGTGTTACGAAACTCGCGGAGTGTATAAATACGTCAAACCATCCTGTAGCTGCCAAGTGCCGATACAACGACTATAACATATGCTGCATTGTGTCACCTGCACAAGGATGGACTAATAATCATCTAAGAACGCCGGCAAAGTCTTGCCGAATATTCTATTTACAATATTATTAATTATTAACAGCATTTTATCCATTAATATATATAATATATAGAATTATTTCTGGATAATTTGACGCTTCGGGTGAACCTCAATGAACATTAAGCCGATATATTTTAGCCATGTAAACAGAATAATATACGAAATTAGATCGTCTGCTGAGCTAATATTTTACTCAACAAATTCGAGTTTCATAAAATCGTATTTTATAAAATGTAAAAAAAAAAGTATTGAAAAAGTTGCATTTTTGACTTGCCCAAGTACCATCTACATTCACTTTCCTTTCAAAAAAGTTGCTGTTTAAGAAAATCGAAGCATTTTTACTGCCAAAAAGGTGTCATCAGACACAAAAAAATAAAAAAAAATAAAAAAAAAAACTCACATCATTTTAAAATCAACAGAATCTAAAAAATTATCTAAAAAATTAGAACAAAAAAAAGGATTCTAGAAGTTTATTAATAATAATCAAAGTCGTGTACTACATTTGTTCCATTATGTATAGCATAATAATAATGTAGAAAAGACCATATTATTTACCTACAACTCGCGGTAAAAGTCGTGTGATGCCTGACACGAACGAATTCATGTGAGCCAGTGTAATATAGAACATTTATAATCGGAAGACGGGCGGCATTTAGAATCGTTTTATAAATACAAATTATGTACGCGGCTAATGACATAACGGTTTTGTACGTTTCACGAATTCCGTATAGCAGTACAAAGAACACGACTTAAATTATAATTTTCTAGAACAATATTTAAGTAATTCGATCTTTTTCATGCCAACAACGACTGCGTACGGTATTCAAGCGAAAAACTCGTAGTTGCTGTATACCGTAACATTAAACAGGCTTGATTTGCATGCATATGTACCTGCTATATATGTAATATTATGCATAACGCAGAATGAGTGATGGTGCCGCGGTGTGACTTTTTCTTCTATATTTTAATTCTTGTGTTTGATCTTATTTAGAAATGATTGAGAAGTGTATAGGTAATGATTAATGATCAGAAAATGTATGTGCGCGTAACAGAACAACAACGAAGAAACGATAACACGAACTGGGAGAGTTACACATAGAAGCCAGATGTTGTGGTACAGATGGGGGTCACGAAGTGCAACAGGATAAGAGATGAATCGGGTGCGTATGGCAGGGTGGAATACTGAGGGAGTTGATAAGATATGGAGGGTTCATGACATCACTATGGAGTCTGGAGGCCTAGACAAATATGGGCGGCCGGAGTGAAAGATGGTCTTCGAACTTGGGGTGTCTGTATTCAAGAGTATATATGGAGATCACGAGAGGGACGGACAAATAAAATGAGGAATATTGAGAATCGGGTTTTTGTGGCAACCTACGTACACGTTAAATATTCGAAGGGATAAAACCCGGGCCTTATAAAAGAGTTTGTTGCCAGTAGGCTTGGGTTGATTTGGCGTCCCTATGATGTGTTTGGAAAGAGAAGCAACCTACTTTTTTTCAAGTATATATAATTCAATCACGGCTTCCAATGTTCATAAAAAATTATTTTATAGCGTTCCCAAATGAACATTAATCAATCGGCGACCTAGACTGTAGCCTACTTTATAAATCAGGCACTCGTAAAACTTACACCCGTCAATGCGATTAATCAGTTCAGTCCGCGTATACACGTCGTCTATTACGCTCTAAAATCTAAATTGTTGTGTACAAGACAATAATATGACGATCAAATGCCGGGATGTATAGGATACACAATAATTTAATATTATTATAACACATTGTGTTATTGATTATTATTGTGTGTTATTGCAATGTGACATGCAGTCCGAATGTCAGTGAATATAACAATTAGATAAATACTCGATAAACAATTCAGTGCGATAATTATAGACGATGATGCTCTTAATATATACATCACATCGATGCGGTATCGTATTGGGAGAAAATGTAGTCGTGCAAAATAATCAGAATATAAGCATTGTTCTAAAATTTTTTCAGAGAGTTCTCTGCACTGTACTTTTGAGCTTTTTATTATAAAAATATTCCATCCCCCTGAATTTCCTCTAAATTACATGGTTGCCCGCATTTAGCCCGTGGTTCCCAATTTCGTTTCGAGGCGAACGAACTCGTTGAATCTTCCGAAAACCGTCCGGCACTTGTGACGTAAATATACTTATCATAATATAATAATATATGCGTTATAAAAGATTCAAGCGTTACACCATTTTGAACCCAAATTTTGCGCACCAGCATATTATATGATGATATATATATATGTAGTATATTCGTATATTAGCTTATGGTTCTGCTTCTGGCATAAGTAATTAATTAATAATTTTACAACAGGTAATAAAGACTAGGGCTACTTAAACAAATGAACTAAAAACAATTAGGTTATATAATTGGTAACTTATGATTCTACTCTTTCCCTCTACATTTAGGTTTCAACTGGGTCACAAATGTACACCTAAACATTCCATCCGTTTGATGGCATCGTCGCCGGCTGTGTGAATTTTCTCAGACCCTACCGTGTATTTCGTTATTGGACAATAATTGACTATGTGCCTGGCAGTTTGTACTCGCCTACAGCTACATAAAGGGGATTCTGTCATTCTCAATTTTTGTAATAGGTACTTACATTTTCCTTGTTCGGTTCTAATCCGGTTTAAAGTGATCAACAAGCAACAAGCAAATTAAAACTGGTACTTTTTGTCGTTGGATCTTCGATCAGAGATGAATTTAGTATATCGGACTGTAGTTATGTATATTTCTCATTCAACTTGTGGATCAACTTAGGCCGTGGTATTGCTCCCATGATGGGTGTCTGGATTTTAGCCGTTTAGTTGGATGGCGTTAGATTCATAGGTTATCATTCCTATTACACATATACATGGCATCATTTTATGCGGATATTATGCGCCACGGATACCTACACGTGCGGACCGTGTGTGTACTTTTATATTATAATATTATATATATATACATATATTATCAGGGGTGGCCAACTTGCGGCTCACGTCTTATTAACAAAAACCAAAACGTATACTTGTTGTTATTATTAATTTTAATTTCATCGGTTAACATACAAAACAAATTATGTTGAATCAACATACAATTTGATATGATTATAGGTTATATAAGTTGGCCCTCGGGAAGAAACGGAGAGGGTGATTGATTGGCTGTTGCGTCCGGTCGACCTACCGGATATTTTCTGAGGCCGGAGAACGCGCTGCTGCCAACGGACGTGGGCAAAGTGAGGCGATTGATGGATACGGTGGAGCGTCAACGTCGGGCCTTCAACAAAATGGTGGTCACCTTTATGAGACAAAAGGAGAACTTGGAGCTCGAGCGACAAAGGAGTCAAGATACATGAAGCTGAAGGCGGGAAAAGACAAATACCCAAAATATCTGAAATTTGTTACTAATGTGTAAGGGATGGCCAGGTGGGGCATGTCCCATTGGTCACTCCAGCATCGCAATCATTTTTTCCAAAAAAACAATGAGGGGCCGGAAGGCAGAAATGTGCAAAACAAATCGCTCCTGATATCTCGGTTAAAACAGGTTAAAAAAAATAGAGGCTATATAAGTTATGTTTATTACTCGATAAATAGAATTGTAAAAATTAAAAAACTAAAACATTTCAGTTCTTGGTATAATATTGTATTTATCCACGTGGCTCGCGAACATATTCATGTTGGCCACTCCTGTTGTATACACACATGGTGTATAATAATATGTAAAACAGACGCCCCTGCAACAACATGAATACCAATATAGATGACCGAACGCGGCGGCCGGCGCTCTTCTCCATTGTTCGGTGTCATAACAATACACCATAATATATAACACTATGATATTATACGTGCAGATATATCACTCATCTTCTCGCATCTCGGGGGAAAAAACAATCGACTTTGCTACATTACACGTCATATCATATACGTACATTCAGCGGCCGCGCGAATACACGGTGCGGAGAAAAAGTGGGCACCACAAACACGTTATATACACCCGTCGTCCTGACTTGTTGTGTAGGTACGACTTCAGACGACACAGTTATGATTATAATACTTTTAATACAATGCAATGATATTGTACGACGGGTAAACGTTACCGCGAACGGTATGACGACGACCGACGGACAGCGGTGGTGACAAACCCGGTCGGCCGCGCCCCGAACGCTTTCTCCCCGCGGCATTGTGTTTTTTTTTTTTTTTTTTTACTGCACACGCGAGTGCACGAGTATTATATGATAATAATATATAATATCTACGTTATACCGTACCCGGTCGTAGGTTATTATATTGTTGTACGTACGATATGCGGCGTTTGCGCGCGTGGGCCGATTTCTGTTAAGCCCGCTAGACGTACTTTGCTCACCCGTGGCAGACCATGTGCAGCGGGGCCGTATATCATTTGCGCATCGTCTGTTTACCTGCACCAAATTATCGTACATCATATGCGCATCAAAATCAGTTCAAATAGGCATCATTTTTACATGTACTCAAAAGTCAAAAAATTATTGTATAA